>JAPFFP010047826.1:0-32535 GCA_026153255.1 Solanum medicagineum
TAGTACACGTATAGTACAGGTTGGTTCTCCCGGGCCTTATCGGCAACGGGTGCCAGTCCACCCTAACGGGGCATGGGCTGTGACAAAATCTTCTTTGATTGAGGAGGTCTAGTTTAACCAAAGCCTTGATTCTGCCTTATTAGAGTTGGAATTTTTGGGTGAGAAGATGAGAGAGTGGAGGTTGTCTCCCAAGGAGGAGATGGTGGCTGTGGTACCAAGTGGGTTAGGTGTATTTAAGGTTGACACTTGAGTTGAGGATTATGAGTCCTTATAGAGTGTAGAGGGAGCTTGGTAAGGTTTCATAAGTTTGGGGATTTGCCTATGGATGTAGATATGATTCTCCCGGTTCTTCATGCTTCTAGGTGGATGGGATGTGTTGGTGACTCTAGTATTATAGAACTCTTTGAAATTGTGGGTGAGGTGGAGGATAAGTTGGCTTGGAGGGAGGTCCCGGTGGAGGTGTTGGATGGATGAGTGGAGAGGTTGATTAATGGGGATGTGGTGTTCATTAAGGCCCTTTGGAAAAGTCATCTATTTGTATGTTCTCTCGGGAAGCTGAAGAGGGCTTGGAGGAGCAATATCGTATTTCTTTCATTATATTCAAGCTTATGATGACATGTCAAGTCCTTTCTATGATTCCAAGTCTTATGTTTCAGCCCCTATGACATTCATGTTTAAGTTAGCAAGTTTATGATGATTTTACACTTATGTCAAGGATTCAAAAATGGCATTTTAAATTGTATTGTTGCATTCTTGTTTGGGTTGATCTCTTTATGATTACCCTTCTCTTGTACGTTTCTTTTACATTCGGGGACGAATGTTCCCAAGGGGGAGATATTGAAATAACCCCAGAAAGTGCCCGAAAATGTGCCTCAGAAGTTCCACGAATTGTAATTTCTATATATCTAAAAATCTGTTCACTTTTTCGAAAATCCAACTTCATATTCTTTTTTAGGGGGTCAAATTGAGTGAGAGATGGGTCTACCCGAATTTTAGAGAAACCGTATCAAAATTCAAAAATCGTAAAAATGCGATTTAGGAGGGTCAAGTTTGAAGGAGCATATCTCTTAGAACACAAAAAACTGGGTGGCCTCGACCTATCAAATTAAAGCTCTTTGAATTAGCTTTCCAACACACTTGGTTTCACCTCATTTCGAGTTCGGATGAAGGAGTTATGCTCATTTTCGTGGAACTCATTTGTACAAAAAATGCAATTCCAGTGAGCAGTCCGTTTTCGTCCTGTTTTCTCTTGACTTCAGTCTAAGACTTTTAAGTCTTGGGCCTAAGGGTTCCTATACTTTAAAGTACATATACTTTGCTTTATATCACCCTCATATCATCCAAAACATTCCCCACTACTCACTCAAACACTTAAACTCATATTCAACCCTAAATTCAAGTCCAAAGCTCAAGACCAATCTTAAGGATTTCATCAAGGATTTCACTCAAGCTTCAAGTCTCTATTAAAGTCCTCTTCAAGAAATTCTCCCAAGTCAAGGTATGTGGGCTTCAACCATCGAGTCCTTTCACCCATGGTGCCCAATCCTCTTTTCTACTTAAATTGCATGATTTAAAGTTGATTTTACATGTGGGTTTTGTATATTAAGAAATTTACTGCACAGTGATTTTGGGTTTATGAAAGTATGATTGTTTTAACATGTTTTGAGCTACAAATCTTGGATCTAATGTTGGATATGATGAAGGGTTTTGATGTATATTGCTTAAGGGTGTTGTAAGGTGTTGATTTCTAGTTTTACAATGGATTTTCTTGCATGATTTTACTTTTGAATTGCATGGTTTTACACTAGCACTACACACCCACCAAGTGTTTGATAAAATTTATGGCTAGGGTTTTCTGAGGAATTCAAGGTCTAATGCTTGTGTTATGTTATGAATGACTCTATGATGATGAAAGAAGGATGAATGTGTGTTAATTTCATGACAAGTATGCATGATGATGAAAGAAAATTATGTATATGATGTTATGATGAGGATAGAAGGAAAGTATGTATATGGTATTCCTCTATGTAGTGTTTAATTGACCATAACCAAATTGAGGGGTTGATACCTCATTAACCAAATTGAGGGGTTGATAACTCATTAACCAAATTGTGGGGTTGATACCTCAATCACCTTAGAGGTGGATGGTGTACGTTAATAACCATATTGAGGGGTTGATACCTTAGTCACCTAGAACGGGAGGTGGTAAGCCCATTAGCCAAAGGATGGCTCTTTCTACTTATGAACTATGTTCTATATAAGCATGATTTTACTTTAAGCACAATTCACGCATGTCATATTGTTATTATGCTATCTATTGCCTATGATTCTGCCTTTTGACTAAGTTGCTTATTTATTGTTGCATTGCATCCTCTATACTTAGTACATTCAAATGAACTAACACATACTTTATGCCTGCATGATGATACTAGGTAGTTGTCGGTGCTCCATTTGGTCATCATCCTCCTCCCTGTGGCTAGTGGTATCCATTCAAGGTAGTTGGTGAGTCATATGTCCAAGGGCAATATGTATGTTCTTCTGCTATGTATTAAAGATTACCATTCCTTTTTGACTATGAGGGTGAGGCCGGTTGCTTGTCTTGGCCCCCACTAAGTTCTATGTTAGAGGTTTTGTTGGACAAGATATGTATTATGCTTGAGCTTTACTCACTTATGATATTCAAATTATTTAAATATAAGTCTCTCTCTCCCTTAGTCGCTATTTCCATTGTTTATGTTTCTTATGTTGATTTATCTTGCTTCCACGACCAAGGATGTGTGATGATATGCTATGAGGCTCGTTTGGGGTTCCTTCGGGTTCCCCATTCACCTGTCACATCTAGGCTCTAGGTTTGAGTCGCGATAAGTTGAGCCCCCATCTGAAGCAACAATCGGTGCTAAGTCAAATCCCAATGAATACTTGAAATAGTCATAACTTGAATAACTTGTAAGAAACATTACTTCTAAGTGACCCATCCTTCAAGGTGATTGGCTAGGCCTAATAAATCCCTTTTCCAACAAATCTATCAATTGTTCCTTTAACTCCTTCAACTCCGCCGAGGCCATATTGTAAGGGGGGAACAGAGGTAGGTTGAGTATCGGGAAGGAGGGCTATACCAAAATCTATTTCCCTTTTAGGAGGAACACTGTAAAGGTCATTTGGAAAGACATCAAAATTCATTTACAACTGGAACCGACTCTATGGAAGGGACTTTAAACTCCACATCTTAAATCCTCACTAGATGGTAAAGACACCCCTTAGAGATCAACTTACGGGCTTTAATGGAAGAAATGAATCTACCCTTGACCGCCACATCTTGACTTTCCCACTCAAGGATTGGTTCATTATGGAATCGGTATGGTTCTACAATCAACAGAAGCATACTAGGCATGCAACCAATCCATCCCAAGAATGATATCAAAATCTACCATGTCTACAAGACCACAAGGCAACAACTTATGCAAAATGTAAATAGGTCAAATTCTATAAACTTTCCTAGCAACAATAAAGGAACCAATAGGAGCAGACACTTCATATTACTCATGTAATAACTCAGGGTCAACATGGAACTTTTGGGAAACAAACGGGGGTGACAAAAGAAAGAGTGGCACCTGGATAAATCAAAGCATATACATCAAAGTCAAAGATATTAAACATACCAGTAACAACTTGGGGAACCTCACCAATCCTTTGCCGCCCATGAATAGCATAAAATCGATTGTGCCTTGGGGCACCACCTTGAGGGCACCTCTACCCTATGGAACCGCATTTGCACCCCGACCCTTGCCATGGTTTCTTGGACAATCCACCCTTTTGTGACCAAGCTCCCTACGATCAAAGAATGCATTAAAACCCTTGAAAGATGGGCCCTTATGACTCTACCCATATGTAGGACACACATCAACGGAAGCCACGCCACCAACACTTGAGGCCTAGGGAAGTCATTGGCAAACCCCCTATTAATAGCATGATAAGACCCTTGGCCTTGATGAAACCGGCCACCCCTTTGGAACTTACCCCATAGACGCGAACTCTAGGCCTTATGACCTCTCCACTTCCTCAATATTTCGTCCTCCATTTGCTCGGCATAGATCATGAACCAAGACAAATCCATATCACTAATTAGCAAAGTGGACCAGCATTCCTCACTCACCAAGTTGGAGACCCCCATCACAAACTTATTCATCCTAGATCTAGGATCGACCACCAAATGATGGGCATCATTGAAAGTTGATTAAACTTGAGGGCATACTCCCTCATACTCACAACACCTTGTTTCAAGTTCATAAACTCCACCAACTTAGCTTCCCTAAGCTCAAGAGGGAAAACCGATTAAGGAAAGCAAATTTGAACTCCTCCTAAAGCACCACATTACCAATTCCCTTCGCACCCTTCCACTGATCCTACCATATTTGGGCTATCCCTTTGAGTTGGTATGCTGCCAACTTCGCCTTTTCAGCCGAACACCCATGATATTCAAGATCTTGTAGACCACATCAATGAACTCTTGTAGATCTTCATCCACCCTTGGCCCATAGAACACTAGAGGATTCATCCTCACGAAGTCCCTTACCCTAGCTCCTGGGGTAGTAGCATGAGGGGCTTGGGCCCCTTGATTGACTTTGGTTGGCCACAACTTGGGCAAGCATAGTGAGAGCATCCCGGAGCTCACCATTGGTAGGTTGCTCCTCGGGAGTTAATGATCTTTTTCCTCGAGTGTTTGGCATGATCTAGCATAGAAAAGAACAATCGTTAGGGGGGAAAAACTTACAATAACTCTATAGCATGACTTCGAACATGAAGAAGGGAAACATTTCCTAAAACATCTCATAGCCTCCTATTCATAGTCATGGCGCACTTCACAACAATGAATAGGACTCTAATCGATGCGGTGTGTTAGAATTTGAAGATCTATTAACCTAGTCCTTTGATACCAAGTTAGTCACGACCCAATCCTAGGGCCTAGACATGATGTGACGCGACGAATAGGGAACCCGAATGAACCCCAAGCAAGCCTCTTAAATTATCATTACACATCATTGGTCGTGGAAGCATAACATCATAATCAAGAGACAAGAGTCAAACTCATATCATAGATACATAATATGTCCAACAAGCACCTCTAATACATAGATAAGAGTGGGGGCCAAGACAAAGCAACTGGCTAACCCTCATAGTCAAAATATAATATAAAGAAGAGTGTCTTAATACATAATAAGAGAAACAAATTTTAAGGTCCTCGAAGTGGAGGACTCACCAACTAGCTTGAGTAGTACCGAACTAGCTAGGTGGAGGAGGAGGATGATCAACTTGGTCACCGGTTCCTACATGGTGATATCATGTAGGCAAGAGTATGCGTTAGTACGTTTGAATGTATTAAGTATGTAGCGTTGAATGCAAAAGAGATAAGTATCATAATCAAAATGCATATCAATAGGAAATAGGCATAATATGACAATATGGCATGTATGATCAATGCATAAACAAGATATGCTTAAGTAGCTCATGCTCATATAGGATATCATATGTGAAGAAGAGACCAAGCTAGCTTTCCAAAGTACAAACCCCATGGTAGGTTGGTGATTATGCCACCCCATAACTTAGGAGGTGAGTTACAAACCCCTTACTAGGTTGATGAGTAAGAACCCCCCTTGAGGTTACCCAGGCTCTTGGTCTCCCCCAGATTGGGCATGAGAATTCATCATATAAATAAGCTCATTTAATCATAATAACATCATTAATATCATATCTCATGCTATGGATCTTCAATTCCTAAAGAAACCACATCCGAACATTTTTTCAAACACTTGGAGGGTGTGTAATGCTAGTATAAACCATGAAATATAGAGATGAAATCATGCAACAAAATCAGTTTTAAAACCATCAATCAACACCTCGCAACACCCTCAAGCAATATACATCAAAACCCCTCACCAAAGATTTATAGCTCAAAACATAGTAAAACAGTCATAACTTTACACAACTTTAACATAGTTCATAGACATGTTCATACTAGTAAACCCATTGGTAAAATCAACTTTAAATCATTCAAATTGAGTAAAAAGGAGATTAGGGAGACACGAGTGGAAGAACCCAATGGCAAAAACCCACACACCTTAGCTTTGGAGAAACTCTTGGTGAAAGATTGAAAATGGAGGCTTGAAGCTTGAAGGAAATCCTTAGTTCCGGATGAGGGTTTTTGAGACATGAATTTGGGAGTGAAATTATGTATAAGTTTTTGAGAGGATATTGGAGAATGTTTAGGATGATATGAGGGTGAAATATGGCCTAAGTATAAGTAAAAACATGATTGGGAACACTTAGGCACAAGACCCAAAAGCCTTGAACCGAGATAAAAATCACTGGCAAAAAAATACATAGGAGACTGCTCCGCAACGCAGACCTATCACGGAGTCCAAATTAATACATGTCCACGACAGTTGCGCGTCGCGGCACTGTCGTGGATAGATTTTGGATAAGAAAAATTATGAAAAATAAAATTGCTAATCATTTGCTCTTAAATTAGGGTTAGACCATTCTCCCCTAATTTTGACCCCCTGAACAAGAATATGAAGTTGGATTTTGCAATATCACCGACAGATTTTGAGACATATGGAATTTAAAATTTTGGGCATTTTGCGGCACATTTTCGAGCACTTTTTGGGGCCGTTTCAAGCACTATGAGTCGTAAAGTGCTCTCGTAGACCAGAAGTTAAGAACAATTTTTGACATTGGAACAGTCTACAAGTCCTAGGTATAACTTGTAAAGAAATTTATGAGTCAGAGACTGACTTCGTATAAAATTTCAAAGAGTAATTAAAAATCACGTAGTGGTCTACGAGACCTATCTACGAGTCTTAAAGTGATCTAAGACTCATAGAAGGTCTCGTCTAATGAATACCCAAAACACAAAGTTTTTGGAATTTCACACGAGGGGTAATTACGACTCAAAGATTGCTCTACAGGTCGTTAAGAACACCTCATGAAGCAGAAAATTCAGGCATCTGATGTTCTAACTCCATCACACAGACCCCAAAAGACCTTTCAAACACTAAATCTACAAGCATCGAACCAAGAACACACATGCCCACATGTTCAGCACACAACAACAAATACCCATGATAGTTTCAACATAGAATCACCCCATTGAAAAGGATTTATAATGGAATAACCTAAGTTTCTGTCCTTTCCTATATGATTCTCACCAAATCATGCTCCTATGTCATGAATCACCATTTCACAATCATAAACTTTTCAATATCATTAAATCAAACATGGTTGACAATTTCATAGTCACAATAACTAACAATCTCAAGTCTATAACACCCAATTCCGGACTTAAATAATCAATTCAATTAGGGATAACTCTAACTTCACATTCACAATCCACATTCAACAAGAATTTCATGAGTAAACATTATACCCATCATAATCATCAACTCAATAAAGTACTAACAAGGCAAATTAATGATGAAAATTAAATCAAGAACTTACAACAATTGAAGACTAACTTGAAGAACAAAAAGAGAGAAGATGATTGAACACGAAACTCTAGGTGCCGAAAATCTCATCGGAAAATAGGTCACAGCCGCTGAAATTTGATTAGAAATTTAAGGGGAAGGGGCTAATTTGGGAATTTCGGTCAATTAGGTCAAAAGTGGAGTCAATAATTTGACCCCTCTTTTATACCTTTATCGGATCGAATGTTAAAATTACTGGGCTGGGTCTATGAGACCCTGATTAAGAGTTGTAATGGATCTACGACTCATAAGTAATGATTTGTAGAACCCTCAACACTTACCAAAATTTCAAAATCTTAAGATCTACGAACCCCATTCAAAACACGTAGATTGAACTAATAGTCGTAAAGTTGGCTCATGCATTGGGGTGCATAATTATCCTGCTCACTGGAAATCTCTACGAGATGGGTTATGAGTCGTAAAGTGCAATACGACAGGTAACCCCAATGTAGAAACTGAACATGATGCTTTTCTCGGCCAACTTGCTGACATAGTTCTGTACATGTTTACTTTTCATGAAATACACAATTACCCAAAATGCAACCAACTCTATGTTAGAAATTGCAATCAAAACAAAACAAAACAACTAACTATGAATCCAAAAACTAAAAGTAAACCTATAACTATGCAATAACATCAAAAACCTTGGGTTGCCTCCCAAGTAGCGCTGTTTTATTGTCGCTGTACGACTTAGCTAAATTGGTCACCAGATTTCACCAATTGCCCAAACTTCACTCTTGGGCTCATTTGGATGCTTCGTGGACTGGTGGATGTCAAAGACAACTCCTTCATCATTCAATCTAAACCTGAGTTGACTAGCTTCTATATCTACTAAAGCTCATCCTGTGGATAGGAATGGTCTTTCCAAGATGATTGAAACTTCAAAATCAACCTCACAATCTAGAATCACAAACTTTGTAGGGAATATGAATTTTTCCACTTTAACCGACACATCCAAGATCATCCCTACAGGCCTCTTCACCGTTCGATCCTCCATTAACAACCACATGTTAGATGGGGTAGGGGCTTCCAATCCAAGCTTCTTGTAGACCGCGTGAGGCATCAAATTAATACTAGCACCTAAATCACTTAATGCCCTTGCGAACTCCACATCTCCTATAAAGTAAGGTATAATGAAAGCACCTGGGTCTTTATTCTTTTGAACTAAGTGAAATGACCTCAAAAAGAGCCCGAAAATGTGCCTTGGAATACCCAGAATTTTCAATTTCATATATCTCAAAATCCCTGCATGATATTGAAAATCCAACTTCATATTCTTGTTCAAAGGGTAAAATTTAGGTGGAAGAGGGTCTAAACCTGATTTAAGAGCTAACAATTAGCAATTTCATTTTTGGTAATTTTTCTTATCCAGAATTGATCGCAACAGTACCGCGATGCTCAGTTGTCACAGACATGCACTAATTTTGCCTTTGCGACAGGTCCGCGTCATGGACCGGACGCAAAACTATGTATTTTGTTGCCAATGATTTTTTATCTCGTTCCAAGGATTTTGGGTCGTGGGCCTAAGCCTTCCCACACAAGAAAACACCTATATTAAGCATCATTTAACCCATATATAATTGAATATATTTTTCAATACTCACTCAAACACTCAGTCTTATATTTCTCTCAAAATTCAAGTACCAAAAATCCTCGTTGGATTTTGAAGAATTCAACCAAGCTTCAAGTCTCCATCTCCAATCTTCATCAAAGGTTTCTCCACAAGCTAAGGTATGTGGGTTTCTTTCATGGGTTCCTTTCACCCATGATAACTAAGCCTCTTTTTACTCAAATTGCATGATTTAAAGTTAATTTACAAATGGGTCTTGCATATTATGTAATCCACTGCACACTATGTTAAAGCTATGTAAAGTTGCTTATGTTTTGCAATGTTTTGAGCTACAAATCTTGGAACTATTGTAAGATTTGATGAGGAGTTTTGAAGTATATTGTTTGAGAGTTTTGCGAGGTGTTGACTGATGGTTTTACAATGGATTTTCTTGCATGATTGTATCTCTATGTTTCATGGTTTTATACTAGCACTACACAATTGCCAAGTGTTTGATAAAATGTCCGGCTATGGTTTCTTGAGAAATTGAAGGTCCAATGCATGTCTTATGAGTTGAATGGTGTTATGATGATTATATGATGATTTCATGATGGTGATAGGGATGTATATATGAGTTGTTTCATGGGAAGGTACCTATGGGATTGCATGTAGATTGTTGGGTTCTTATGTTTGTTATGTTCTTGTGAAAATGAGGAGTTCTTTCTTGATGGTTGAAATGTAATGGTTAGATGAGCTAGTTCTGTGATCCTTACTGAAAAGGCCATGCCGTAAGGTAGAGTGGTTAATGATTCCTATAAAAAAGTCCATGCCGTAAGGTAGAGTGACTAACGTTTCCTACCAAAAAGATCATATCATAAGGTATGGAAATTCTATCGAAAAGGCCATGCTGTAAGGTAGAATAGCTAATTGTGCCTACCGAAAAGATTATATCGTAAGGCATGGACATCCCACTAAGAAGGCCATGCCGCAAGGAAGAAAAACTAAAGGTTCCCACCGAAAAGATATATCGTAAGGTTTTGACATTCTATTGAAAGGACCATGCCGTAAGATAGTTAGAATCACATTTCCTACCCAAAAGATGATATCGTAAAGTAAGGGATGTCTTACACTACCTACCAAGAAGACTATGTCATACGGTAGGGGTATAGATAACACTCTCCAAAAAAGGTTATACCATAAGGTGAGTGTGGGTCATTTGGCCCATTTCATGAAGGTTGGTTCAAAGGGGTTTGAGTAAGCTTCTTATATTGTGTTCACATTCATTGTTCATGATTTACAAGCATGTTTTACCTTAAGCATTGAGCATGTATGTCATATTGACGCTATACCTATCCTTTGCTTATGATTATGCATTTCGATTATGTTGCCTATCCTTTAGTAGCATTGCATCCCACATACTTAGTACATTCAATGCACTAATGCATTCTTTATGCCTACATGATGTCACCATGTAGGAACTGGGGACCCACTTGAGCATCCTCCTCCACATAGCTAGTATGAATTTTCTCAAGCTTGTTAGTGAGTCCTCCACTCTGGGGACGTTACTTATGATCTCTTGCTATGTATTAAGACTTTCTCCATTTTGATTATATTTTCACTATAAGGGTGGGCCCAGTTGCTTTGTCTTGACCCCTACCTTTATCTTTATGTAGTAAAGGTGTTATTGGACATATAGTGTATCTACGTTATGAGCCTTGACTCTATTGTCTCTTGTTGATTATGATATGAAAGAGGTTCCCTTAATCCCAATTTCCCCTTGTTTATGCTTATCTTTTATTGTCATTTTAATGGCTTCCGCGACTAAGGTTATGTAATGATATGCTATGAGGCTTGTTTGGGGTTCCTTCGGGTTCTCCATTTGCCAGTCACGTCTAGGCCCTAGGTTTGGGTCAAGAAAAAGTTGGTCTCAGAGCACTAGGTTGTTAGATCCTTAGAGTCCAACACACCGCGTCAATTTCATGGTTGTGTTGTGCACCACAACAATGAGTAGGAGGCTATGAGATATTTTAGAAAATGTTTCCCATCTTCATGGTAAACATCACTCTATAGTTTGAAGTAAGGTTATTACCCCCGTCCCCAACGATTGTTCTTTGCTATGCTAGATCATGCCTAACACAAGAGGAAGAAGGGCCTGCGCCCTCGAGGAGCAACTAGCCAATGGGGAGCTCCGGGATGCTCTTACCTTGCTTGCATATGTTTGGGCTAAGCAAGCTAATCAAAAGGCCCAAACCCCTCATGCTCCTACGCTGGCCTCTTGGTTAAGAGACTTTATGAGTATGAACCCACCTGAGTTCTATGGGTCAAAGGTAGATGAGGACCCACAAGAGTTTATTGATGAGATCTATAAGGTATTGGCCATCATGGATATTAGATCGGAAGATAAGGCAGAGTTGGTGGCCTATAAATTCGAAGGGGTAGCACAAATATGGTATAATGAATGGAAGAAGGAGAAGGGAATCCATAATGTGGTGCTTTGGGAGGAGTTCAAGGCGGCTTTTCTTAGTCGGTTCTTCCCTCTTGAGCTTAGGGAAGCTAAATTGATGGAATTCATGAATTTGAGACAAGGATCCGTAGTTTGTGTATGCTCTCTAGTTCAAAAAAATCTCTAAGTATGCTCCTCACTTTATTACCGACCCAAGGGCTAAAATAAACAAGTTCGTAATGTGCGTCTCTGACTTGGTGAGTGAAGAATGCCAGTCCGCTATGTTCATTTGAGACATGGATTTGTCCCGCTTAAAGATTTATGCCGAGAAAACTGAGGTGGAGAAGTTGAGGAAAAGGAGGAGTAGTGAGGCCAAGAGGGCCCAATTGGATGGTGGCTCCCAAGGTCTAGAGTCCGATGATGCTCCAAGCAAGAGAGTTTTTAGGGGCAGGGTGCCAAAGCCAAGGCGCCAAGGAGATGATGGGGTGACTCGTCCTGGATGCCTAAAATGTGGAAGGAAACATGGTGGTACATATTGGAGGAATATGGGTTCATGCTTTGGGTGTGGTGAAATGGGCCACAAAATCTCGGATTGCCCATATGCTGAAAACAAGGGTAATTGAGGTGATGTTGATCAAGTGGGTACCCCAAAATATAATCGGTTCTATGCTCTCCAAAGAAGGAAAGGAGAGGATGTGGTGCCCGATGATGCTACCGGTAAGTTAGAGATTCTCTTTGATTTTATTGTGCATGCTTTGATATTTCAGGACTCGTTTTCCTTTCCATTATTCCTTGTTGCTAGTAAGATTCGGCTATGTGTGGGGATGGCAATGTGGTGGGTGCGGGGTAATACCTGCATAAACCTGCAAGGATTTTACCCGCTCCGCCCCGCAAATTTTTTACATATTTTCTCCTATTAGTCTAATGCAGATGAGCAGTGGTTAATGTTGATTCATATCATATCAGTCCGTACATTACATCAAAATTACATCGATTAATTACATTACATTAAACTTACAGTGATTAATCTTGATACATAACCATTACACTGATTAATTACATTTCATTACGTTAAACTGTGAGTTGAAACATACTAATACAATACTTAATGTTGATTCCCAATCAAAATTGAGATATCCTTTGCATGTTTTAAAATATTAAAGGACATTAAAACATACCAATATAGTGAATAATGTTGAAACACCAATTGTTAATGTTTTAAAATATTAAAACATACTAATACAACCTAGCCCAGCCCCGCATATTAAAAAAAAAACCTAACCCACACCTGCCCTGCCCTGCGTATTCTTTAAATAAAACAATTGTACCTGCACCGCCCCGCAATCGTCCCACCCCATTGCCATCCCTAGCTATGTGAGACTATTGATGCTAGAAGGGCTTGTAAGTTTTGCTCCATGTTCTTGTTGCATAAAGTCTTATCTTGTGATCTTTATTGAATTTGATTTGATGCTGGAGTCTTGAGGTGATGTGGCTACATGCATATGATGCTCCCAATGAGTGTAGGACCCGTAAGGTTATGATAGGATAATTGATGATAGTCAATTTATTTGGTCAACTACAATGGGTTAGTCACTTCTCTAAGCTTGATCTTTGTTTCGAGTTTTGTCTCTAAGTGAGGATGAGGGTAGTGATATTCCTAAGTGTTTTTTTCTTTTCTGGACTTGGGGTGAGCATTTGAGTATTTTTGGAGTTGTTTGGTTGACTTATGCACAGGTTAAATTATGGGTTTCATGAATAGGGTCTTAAAACCCTATCTTGACATGTGTTGTTGTGGTCCTTAGTGGTGATGCATTGATCTATTTAGAGCTTGTGAATAATTTGGGGGTAGTGTTGCAATTCTTTGATGATGAGGGGATTGTTGCTAATTATTATAGGTGAGAACGAAATATAACAAGAAGGTTCTTAGAATTCTTTAAGGATTATGATATGAGTGTGGATTGTTTTTCCTGATAATGCTAGTGTTGTGGTTGATTCTCTAAGTAGCCTAGCACGTATTGATGATGGTGGCAAAAAGGTGACTTGAGGGTTCCATTGTTTGGATAGATTGAGGGATTAGGTTAGAAGAAGTTGAGCATGATGGTGTAGTATTCTTGATGACTCCAAATCTTATTTGGTTGGAGTGGTCTAGGTTAAGCAACGCTTTGATTCCGTCTTATTAGGGTTGGATGTGTTAGGTGAAGAGATGGTAGAGTGGAGGTTGTCTCCCAAAGGGGAGATGGTGGTTTATGGTACCAAAGTGGAGTAGGTGGGTTTAAGGTTGACAATTGAGCTTGGGATTGTGAGTCCTTGTAGAATGTAGAGTGAGGTTCGTAAGGTTACTTAAGGATTGGGAATGACCTATGGATGTGGATATGGCTATTCGACTTCCATGTGACTATGACAAGGTGGTGGGTGGTGATCCAAGTGCTATGGTGGCTTTCAAGGATTGAGGGTGTGATGGAGTTCATTGAAAGAATTGTTAAGTGGAAGGTGTCTCTCGAGGAGCCGGAGGGGGCACGACGAAACTACATCCAAACCTCTTTTATTCCTATTTGAGCTTATGACGATATGTCCAGTCCTTTCATGATTCCAAGCCTTATATTTCAGCCCCTATATTATTCATATGCATTCATGTTTAAGTTGGCAAGTTCATGATGATTTTACACTTATGTTGAGATTTTGAAAATGGTATTTTAGATGTAATGTTGCATTTTTGTTGGGGCTGATTTGTTTATGATCACTATTTTCATGTACGACTATTTTACATTCAGGGATGAATGTTCCCAAGGGGGAGATATTGAAACGACCCCAAAAAGTGCCCGAAAATGTGCCTCGGAATGCCCAAAATTTATAATTCCATATATCTCAAAATTTGTGCGTGATATAAAAAATTCGACTTCATATTCTTGTTCAGTGGGTCAAAATTAGGAGGAAAAGGGTCTAACTACGATTTAAGAGCAAACGATTAGCAATTTCATTTTTCGTAATATCTCTTATCCAAAATCGATCCGTGATAATTCCGCGACGCACAGCTGTCGCGGACATGCATTTATTTGGCATCCGTAATAGGTTCGCGTCGCGGACCAGTCATAGACCTATTATATTTTTTTGCCAGTGATTTTTATCTCGGTCCAAGGCTTTTGGGTCTTGGGCCTAAGCCTCCCCACATAAGAAAACACCTACACTTAGCGTTGTTTCACCCTCATATCACCCAAGACATTTTCCAATACTCACTCAAACACTTAGTCTTATATTTCTCTCAATATTCAAGTGTCAAAAACCCTCTCCGGATCTTGAAGAATTCAACCAAGCTTCAAGTCTCCATCTCCAATCTTCATCAAAGCTTTCTCCAAAAGCTAAGGTATGTGGATTTCTTTCATGGGTTGCTTTCACCCATGATACCCAAGCCTCCTTTTACTCAAATTGCATGATTAAAGTTGATTTACAAATAGGTGTTGCATATTATGAAATTCACTATACACTGTGTTAGAGCTATGTAAAGTTGTGAATGTTTTGCTATGTTTGGAGCTATAAATCTTGGATGTATTGTAAAATTTGATGAGGGGTTTTGATGTATATTGCTTGAGGGTGTTGCGAGGTGTTGATTGGTGGTTACACATTGAATTTTCTTGCATGATTTCATCTCTATATTTCATGGTTTTACACTAGCACTACATACCGGCCAAGTGTTTCATAAAATGTCTGGCTATGGTTTCTTGAGAAATTGAAGGTCCAATGCATGTCTTATGAGTTGAATGGTGTTATGTTGATTATATGATGACTTCATGATATTGATGGGGATGTCTATATGAGTTGATTAATGGGAAGTTACCGATGGGATTACAGGTAAATTACTGGGTTTTTGTGTTTGTTGTGTTCTTGGGAAAATGAGGAGTTCTTTCTTGATGATTAAAATGTAATGGTTGGATGAGCTAGTTCAATGATCCGTACCGAAAAACAATACCGTAAGGTAGAGTGGTTAATGGTTCATACCGAAAAGGCCATGCCATAATGTAGAGTGATTAAGGATTCCTACCGAAAAGATTATATCGTATGGTATGGACATCCTACGAAAAGGCCATGCCATAAGATAGAATAGCTAATTTTGCCTACCGAAAAGATTATATTTTAAGGTATAGACATCTCACAAAAAAGGCCATGCCGTAAGGTAGAACGACCAAAGGTTCCCACCGGAAAGATCATATCGGAAGGTGTTGACATTCTATTGAAAAGGCGATGCCGTAAGATAGAATGAATCACGTTTCCTACCCAAAAGATGATATTGTAAAGTAGGGAATGTCTTATACTACCTATCAAAAAGACTATGTCATACGGTAGGGTTATTTATAACACTTTCTAAAAAGGTTATACCGTAAGGTGAGTGGGGGTCATTTGGCCCATTTCATGAACGTTGGTTCAAAGGGGTTTGAATATGTTTCCTATATTGAGTTCACGTCCCTTGTTCATGATTTACAAGCATGTTTTACCTTAAACATTGAGCACATATGTCATATTGACATTATACCTATCCTTTGCTTATGATTATGCATTTCGATTATGTTGCCTTTCCCTTGCTAGCATTGCATCCCATATACTTAGTACATTCAAATGTACTAATGCATATTCTATGCCTACATGATGTCACCATGAAGGTCATCCTCCTCCATGTGGCTAGTACAACTTCGCTCAAGCTTGTTGGTGAGTACTCCACTCTGGGGACGTTACTTATGATCTCTTACTATGTATTAAGAATTTCTCCCTTTTGATTATGTTTTGACTATGAGGGTGATCCCGGTAGCTTTGTCTTAGCCCCCGTTCTTATCTTTATGTAGTAGAGGTTTTGTTGGACATATGGTGTATCTATGTTATGAGCCTTAACTCTATTGACTCTTTTTGCTTACAATATGAAAGAGGTTCCCTTAGTCCCAAATTCTCCTTGTTTATGCTTATCTTTTATTGTCATTTTAATGGTTTCCACGACCAAGGATGTATAATGATATGCTATGAGGCTTGTTTGGGGTTTCTTCGGGTTCCCCATGCACCGGTCACGTCTAGGCCCTAGGCTTGGGTCATGACACCAAGGACTTAGTAGTGATAGCACTGCAATGTTGAAGCTCTTGAGAAAGCTCCTAACTCAAAGAACGCTTTTTGGTAACCAAATCCTTCATATACTTTGCATAACCCAAAATTTTCTCCAAAGCTTCAATA
The DNA here is from genome assembly GCA_026153255.1 of Solanum medicagineum. Classification (NCBI taxonomy): domain Eukaryota; kingdom Viridiplantae; phylum Streptophyta; class Magnoliopsida; order Solanales; family Solanaceae; genus Solanum; species Solanum medicagineum. The sequence continues at coordinate 16,721 of JAPFFP010047826.1, forward strand.
AGACGGATGTTGATGGATAGTTGCTTAAGCATGGAGAGAAAGTGCTTGAACTTGCCTTCCTCCTCCCTTTTCTCAAGTCTTTGAGGGAAAGGAGGAGGAGCCCTTAGGACGGACTTATACTTCTGTGGCTCTTTAGCTGACTTACTTACCCCATCTTTGACGCAATTATCTCCTTGAACCACATCCTTTTCTGTAACTATCTTCTCGTGAACATCTTTTACCTCAACTGGCATAGGAGGATCAATGTTTCTCTTACCACCTCTAGTAGTAACTGCCATACATTGTCCCTCATTCTTTAGATTTTGCACCATGTTGCTAGGTAATGCACCCTTTTTATGCTGATTTAACTGAGTTGACACTTGACAAAATTTTTGCTCAAGCTATTTAATAGCCACAGAATGAGACTTTATATTTTGATTAATACTTGAAATATCATATTTCATGCCCTTTAGAGTTTTATCTTGTGTGTCAGCCTTTTTCAACAAGCGATCAATCATCTCTTCAATTCTGGAATTGCTTGTACCTTTGTCTCGATTATATGGTGGAACATATGGACTATTTTTGAAACTATTTATTCTACCCCAATCTGCATCTGGACCCCTGTTCCTATCATAATAACCACTACAGTTGTCTCTGAATGCTCTATCTCTACCGTAGTTACGACTTTGGTTTCCTTGACCTTATCGCCAATAGTCCTGATTGGACCTTTTGGGTATTAGTCCGGAAACCCTCTGTCTGATCAGTCACAAAACATGCATCCTCCTTATAATATGGCTCTTCATACATGGCTGCACGTGAATGTTGATGAACCATCACATTTACTCTTCCTTGATTCTGCTTCATCATCACCTCCATGCCAATGCAAATTTGAGCAAGCTATTGCATGATCTTTTCATTAATTTTAGTTTGATCTGAACTCACACTAACAACACACAAACCCTTCGTTGAAGCTCTGTCTCACTGCCCCAGGTAGTGCTTATCTAATCACCAGGAAGTTGCTCAAAGTTGTTGATCTGGTTCTTCAACTTGAGCTTCTTCAATCTAGGGAAGTACCTTCCCAAAAGGCCTTCTACAAATATGCCCAGCTAGTGATTGAACTCTGTGGGAGCTCAAATTTCCATATTGTAGCATTGCCCATAAGAGTCAATGGGAAAACACGACGTCCCAAAGCATCCATAGACAGATTTTGTGTCCCCATCACACTCTTACAAACAAATGCTACATTATGCAAGTGGCTATGCGGATCCTCTGATGGTATGCCCGCAAATAGCCCACAGTTTTGTAGCATCTGAAGTAACCCACTGGAGACTATGAACTTTGTGTCAGCCATTAATGGTGGTAACATAATAGCCCTGGTCACATCTATAGCCATAGGGGTTCAACCTATATCGATTCCATTGGTAAGCATTGGCGTCGAACTCTCGAGGTTGTGGAATGTTCTCTAAAGGAGGTGGATTCTCATCCCCCATCATTTTGGTTCAAAGCTACATTGGCCATTTTGTTGACATTTTCTTGGGACATTATTCTAGAAAGTTGTTGGATCTCTGATCAAGTGGAGTTAAGGGATTGCCTTGACTCTGTGCGTTGGGCATACACTACTAGTATACCTTGCAAAGAAACAAAAAAAAACAAAAACAAAAACAAAAGTAAAATAAAGGGAACAAAGGATTAACACTGAAATCACTTAATGAATTAACTTAAGTCTAGTCGTATTCCCCGTCAAAGGCCAAAATCTTTGATGTCACCCAAATTACACCTTTATTTAGAGGATAAAGTGGTCGTTGTCAAGATATAAAACCTAAACAAGATTAGAGTCGAACCTAAGGGAATACGTAGACTCAAAGAAAATTCGTCGATAAGTAATTCAAGTAATTAACCAATTCAATTACCCGAAGGGGGAGTTGCAATGTTCAACAAGAAAATAACTAAAATAACTGCCACAATAGACAATCAATAACAATGAGCAAGTAGGGTATTGTCTTCCCCATGATTTCCTAACTTAGTATCCCCGGATATACCAATTCATATCAAGTGTATAACATAAAAGACAATAATTTGAGTTCACCTAAACCTTTGGCCCAGGGGAGAGGTGAATTTCTCCATGTGACTTAGCCTATCTCCTTAGTGTGCAATACTAACCATTACCTATAAGTACCAGTCAACCTCTCCTTAGCCTAGTTCAGTTGATTAGATGAGAACACATTATCAAATCCTGTTAATCAATCTCTTTTCCTATTCATTACTACCTTGATCGGGAAATTAACACTAGGCAGGTTCTAATGTTAGCCACCATTAGAAAACATGCAAAACAAAGAGAATTTATTAATACATGCATATACCAAATCAAAGAATTGCAAAATATCTGGGTCTACTTTGTTAGATCTTCCTAGTTGCCAAAACCCTTGTAGTGGATTTAGCTACTCATGCTATGGGTAGATGGAACAATTATGAATTGAGAAAAGATAATTAAACACTTACCCAATTGAATTGAGGATTAAATAAATCCAAAATTGATTGAGAATCACAAGTTTGAAGATCAAATTAATTCATAAGTGTATTCTCTTCCATGTATTGAGGTCTCCAAGTACAAAACCCTAGAAGTACTACCTAATGACATTCTCTACTGTACTATACTGAAAAATAAACTTAAAGTACTATTTATAGTAATTACAATTAAGTCCTAATAAAATAGAAAAACTGGTTGGCTGACTCTTCGAAAGGTATCTAAGAGTCGTAGATCCATCTATGCCTCATAATTGAGGCCTCGTATTCAGCATCTAGAGATCTTGGACTTCTCTTCTACGAGCGATCTTCACGACTCATAGATTGATTTACAACTCATACTTCAGACTCGTAGGCTTCAACTTCTTCAACTCATCCCTCTTTGGAAATCTTCACAAAACTTATCTATACGACTCGTAGAATGCTCTGCAACTCGTATAGAGGTCTCATGGACGTGAACTTCATATCTCACCCTTCGCTGGAATTTTTCAAGAAACTAGCTCTACAACCTGTAGATTGCTCTACAACTCGTAGAGGGTCTCTTAAATCACCAAAAACCACAAAATTCTACAATTTTACCCCAAAGTCATGCAAACCTACTTTCCTATAAAACTAAATACCAAAAACATATAAAAATCATAAATGTCGCTTTGGGAACGTACAGAATCCAAAGCATTAGGCATCAAAAGTGCTGTATTTTGACAGCACATCAATAAGCATGTTGAGAATAACAAGGGGGCTAACAAGTATGCTATGAGTTCATGAGCATGATATGAATGACAAGTATATGAATGACAAGTATTATGTAAAGCCCTAACATTGATGTTACATGTTATGATTAATGAGCTACTCCAAGAATGATACTAAGATATTTTGAGGCTATGTATGTCATAACTATGATTATGTTCCAAGTATTCCATGGGATTGTGAGCTAGCACCGAGAGGACCTTTGCAGTCTCCCATGGTCCCATAACTATATACCACCATAGGTTTATGACATTAATCCCTATGTGGACTTGTACCTACCGAAAAGGCAATGTCATAAGGTATAGATATTTGTTGAACCTACCCAAAAAGTTTTGCCGTAAGGTAAAGATAAGATGTAAACCCACCAAACAGGCTATGTCGTAAGGTGGTGGCACCTTCCATAAAGGCCATGCTGTAAGGATAGTGTTAGGTCTACCTATATGGAGTAAACATCGGGATTCCAAGTAGTAGCTCACTTGGTCTTACATATAGGTTATGGTCTTTTCCCACTATGTATATGATTTCATGTGACTTGATGATTTTCATATCTGTCTCTTTAAGAGAATTATTCTCACATATTGTCTCATTTCTTATGATGACACCTGTTGATTACCTATGATTTATGTTCTTTGATGCATTTGCACTATGTATGCTTAGTATATTACATGTACTAGCATACTTTTTGCCTGCATGCTTAGTACATTACATGTACTAGCATACTTTTTGCCTACATGATATAACCATATAGGAACCAGCGCTTATTACCATCCTCTTCCTCCACACGGCTAGCATTCCAGTTGAAGATTGCTTAGTGATTCCCCCGTATCTGGGGACAATATTCCACTTACTTTTACGCCTTACTTAGACTCATTTATTTTTGGATCCTATATTTTGAGAGTGATAAATAGAGGTGTTGTTAGATATTGTAGTGGTTATGTATGATTGATCTTAACACCTTATGCTGCTATATTACGAAGATATCCCTTAGTCCCATACTCCCTTTTTGTGTTAAGTGCTTGATAATAGTGAAGAGATAGAAGTCCCAAGTCCCTAATCGCCTATATCATGCGTCATACTTACCCACCCCTTAGAAATTATTTGCTATGTGCTTCCTGCTCATTCTCTTCCCTACAATATGGCCATAGAGTGATTCCGAAGTCCCGTTTCCCCTAGAAATTATTTGTTATATTCTTACTGCCCTTTTATGCTTCCGTGAGCCAAGGATATGCTTTGCGTGATTAAGAGGCTTATTTGTGATCTTTTTGAGTTCCCATTTGTTGTGTCCCATCTAGGGACTCGGCTTGGGGTGTGACAAAGCTTGGTATCAGAGCATAAGGTTTGTAAATGGTCCTTTAAAATCCAACATTGCGTCAAGTAAAGTCTCATTCATGGTTGTGAAACTATTAATGCAAAGCTATGAGGTGTTTTAGGAAATAATTCACTTCTTCATGCTCTAATTTGTGCTATAGATTTGACGTAGGGGTGTCAAATGGGCGAGTTAGGCTGAAATTGGGGAGGTTAAAATGGGGTGCATTAAATATCAGGTTGGGTCTTGACTCACCCAAATGTACTTTGGTTTCAAATAGGTTGGGCTCAGAGGGGCTAAAATTAGGGTTGGGTCATAACCGCCCAATTTAAGACTATCATTGAACACACAAAACAAATGATACATTGGGCTAAAGTGAGAATCTTATTGGGCTCAGCTTAGAATTATTTTATAATGGGTTAAGTTGTATTGGGCTGAAAATTAGCCCAATTCTAAATCATATTGAACCCAACCCATAAATTTTATGGCGAGCTGGGTGGGTTGCTTATGTTTGGTCTTATTTTGCCAACTCTAATTTAACATTAGGTTTCCTATATCTAACGAGTGGCCATTTTACTCTTTCAGATTATTCCATCCAAGATGATTGGCATAAAGAGCTCCCACTCCCAAGGATGAACTGGCCCCGCAAGCTTCCCACGCTTAGGAAGAAGGAGTTATCCATGCCGAGTACCGGAATGTGGTAACCCTCTTGGCAAGGGACGTGGCTAATCAAGGGGCTCAAGCTCCTCATTCTCCTACATCGGCCTCAAGGGTAAAAGATTTCACAAGGATGAATCTCTCGGAATTCTATGGCTCAAAGGTTGAGGAAGACCCCTAAGATTCATCGATGAAGTGATAATGTTTTGGCTATCATGGAGATAAGTTCGTAGGAGAAGGCGGAACTAACAACCTACTAACTCAATGGCCTTGCTTAAATATTGTATAATCAATGTAAGATGGAGAGGGCGGATGATGAGCCCATTCCATGGGAGATACTCAAAGTTGCTTTCCTTTACCATTTCTTTCCAATTGAGTTAAGAAAAGCAAAGTTGACGGAGTTCATGAATCTTAGGCAAGGTTCTATGAGCGTGAGGGAGTATTCCATTAAGTTCAACAACCTCCGAAAGTTTGCTACTCACTTGGTTGTCGACCCATGGGCAAGAATACTGTCACGACACAAGCCTAGGGACTAGACGTGACGCAGCGCAAGGGTAACTCGAAGGGACCCTAAGCAAGCCTCTTAGAACATCATTACACATCCTTGGTCGCAAAAACAATAAAACATTCAAGAGATAAAAGTGGGTAAACCAAGGCTAAGGGGAAACACTTCCATATCATCATAATCAAGAGACGAGAGTCAAACTCATATCATAGATACATAACAGGTCCAACAATACCTCTTATACATAAATAAGAGCTAGGGCCAAGACAAAGTAACCGGACTCACCCTTATAGTCAAAATAGATAATAAAGAAGATTGTCTCAATATATAATAGGAGAAACATAGACTAAGGTCTCCGAAGTGGAGGACTCACCAACTAGCTTGAATAGCACCGAACTAGCCACGTGGAGGAGGATGATAATAAACTTGGGCACCGGTTCCTACATGGTGACATCATGTAGGCATAGAGTATCCATTAGTACATTTGAATGTACTAAGTATGTAGGATGTAATACAACAAGAGATAGGCATCATAATCAAAATGCATAACAATAGGCAATAGGCATAATATAACAAGATGACATGTATGATCAATGCATAAGTAAGACATGCTTAAGTAACTCATGCTCATATAGGATATCATATGTATAGAATAGACCAATCTAGATTTCCAAATGTACAACCCTTTGGTAGGTTAGTGATGATGCCTCCCCATCCTATCTATAAAGACCCAATCTTACTATCTATTCTTTCTCTTTCCCAGCGGCCAGTGAGGGGAGTCAGCTTAGGTGGATGAGTACAAACCCATATAGGTTGGTGATAATCTTGCCCCATCACCATGGTGGAGAAGTACAAATCCTTCCCTAGGTTGATGAGTATAAACCCCCATCTAGGTTAATGATGATGCCGCTCCATCACTAGGTGGAGAAGTAAAAACTCTTCCCTAGGTTGATGAATACAAACCCCCATCTAGGTTATCCGTGTTCTTAGTCCCCCTGAATTGGGCATGTCGAATATAACTCTTTATATAGAACTTATCATGTACATAAGCTCATTTCATCATCATATAGTCATTCATATCATATATCATGCTTTGGACCTTCAGCTCCACAAGAAACCACATCTGGACATTTTATCAAACACTTTGAGGGTGTGTAATGCTAGTATAAAACCATGAAATATAGAGATGAAATAACGTAAGAAAATTCATTGTAAAACCATCAATCATCACCTTGCAACACCCTCAAGAAATATACATGAAAAATCCTTCTCAAATCTCACAATAGATCAACAATTCATAGCTCAAAACTGTCATGACCCAATCCTAGGGACTAGACGTGACATGGTGCAAGGGGGAACCCGAAGAGACCCCAAGAAAGCCTCATAAAATATCATTTCATATCCTTGGTCGCGGAAGCAATAAATCAAGCATCCAAGATTTAAGTATGAGGAAAAATAGGGCTAAAGGGAAATCTTGCACAATATCAATAAGGTCCAAGGTATCTTAGGTCATAACATAGGTACAGAACTTGTCCAAAAAACCTCTCTAAAATATATAGATAGAGCGGGGGCCAAGACAAAGTCACCGAGCTCACCCTCATAGTCAAAATAAATAATAAAGATGAATGTCTCAATACATAATAGAAGAAGCATAGACTAGGTCCCCAAAGTGGAGGACTCACCAACTAGCTTGAATAGCACCGAACTAGCCACGTGGAGGAGGATGATCGACTTGGGCACTGGTTCCTACATGGTGACATCATGTAGCCATAGAGTATGCGTTAGTACATTTGAATATACTAGGTATGTAGGATGCAATGCAACAATAAGTAGGAATCATAGTCAAAATGCATAATATTAAGCAATATACATAATATAACAATATGGCATGTATGCTTAATGCATAAGTAAAACATGCTTAAGTAATTCATGCTCATATAGGATATCATATGTGAAGAAGAGACCAAGCTAGACTGTTCAAGGTATAAACCCCTTGGTGGTTGTCTGGTATAAAGCCCTCACATGGTTGATAGTAATCACACCTTACCAACACGGTGACAAAGTATAAACCTTTCGCATGGTTGATGAGTATAAACCCCCAACATGTTTACCCGGGCTCTTGTCTCGCCGAATCGAGTATGGTCTAATGCAACACTTTATATAGGATTTATCATATGCTCTAGTGAAATACTTCATATAGGAATAATCATGTACATAAGCTCATTTCATCATCATAACACCATTCATATCATATCTCATGCTTTGGTCCTTCAATTCCTTAAGAAACCCTAGCCGGACATTTTATCAAACACTTAAGGGGTGTGAAATGGGAGTAAAAGGCCATGCAATTTAGAGATGAAATCATGTAAAGAAATTTTTGGTAAAACCATCAATCAAAACCTTGCATCACCCCCAAGACATATATATCAAAACCCCTTATTAGATCTGAGATTGAGAGCTCAAAACATGCTAAAACAACCATACTTTCATGAACAAAATCACTGTGCAGTAAATTTCTCAATATACAAGACTTGCATGTAAAATAAACTTTAAATCATGCAATATTAGTAAAACGGAGGCTTAGGCACCATGGGTAGAAGGACCTAATGGTTCAACACCACATACCTTAGCTTGGAGGTGAACTTGGGGAAGATTGGAGATGGAGACTTGAAGCTTGAAGAAGAACCTTGAAGCAGAACCTTAGCTTGGGATGAGGGTTTGGGAGTTGAGTTTGAGGAAAATGTGACTAAGTGTTTGAGTGAGTATTGGGAAATGTTTAGGGTAGTATGAGGGTGAAATTTGGCTAAGTGTAAATAGAAACACGTTTGAGAAACTTGGGCCCAACATTGAGAATATTTTGGGCCGCACAGGAAAACACTTCCAAGCAAAATACACCTCACTGTATTGCGGAGAGGACGCAACGAAGGAATTATACTAAAGCACGCCCTCAGCATGTCGCGGAGGGAACGTGTAAAACTCACTAGAATTAGTCAGTTAAAATTTATAATTGCTAATCTTTTGCTCTTAAATCGGGGTTAGACCCACTTTCACCTAATTTTGACCCCCTGATCACAAATATGAAGCCGGATTTTTGAAATAACGAATGAATTTTGAGATATACCAAAATTAAAATTTCGGGCATTCCGAGGCACTTTTCTGGGCACTTTTTGGGGTCGTTACAAAAACATGGCAAAACAGACACAACTTTACATAGCTTTAACATAGTGTGCAGTGAATTTCATTATAATCAAGACCCATTTGTAAGTTAATTTTAAATCATTCAATTTGAGTAAAAGGAGGCTTGGGTATCTTGGGTGAAAGGAACCCACGAAAGAAGCCCACATACCTTAGCTTAGAGATGAACTTTGTGAAGATTGGAGATGGATACTTGAAGCTTGAAGAAGAACCTTGAAGGAGAATCTTAGCTTTGGATAAGGGTTTTGGACTTGAGTTTTGGGAGTGAAAATATGACTAAGTATTTGAGTGAATATTGGGAAATGTTTAGGATGATATGAGGGTAAAATTTGGCTAAGTATAGGTAAAAAAATGTTTGGGAACACTTAAGCCCAAGACTTAGAAGTCTTGGACCAAACCAAAAAAATAGTCCCCAAAATGTATAGGGGCGCGTCGCGAGGGGGTCGCAAAAATCCTCTGGAAATAGCACTTTGGAATTTCATAATTGTAAATCTTTCGCTCTTAAATCGGGGTTAGACCTTTTTTCACCTAATTTTGAGTTCCTGAACAAGAATATGAAGTCACTTTTTCAAATAACAAATGGATTTTGAGTCACATTTCATCCCCAAATGTAAAAGAAATATACAAGGTAAGAATGATCATAAACAAACCAGCCCCAGCTAAAATGCAACATTACATTTAAAATGCCATTTTCAAAGTCTCAACATAAGTGTAAAATCATCATAAATTTGTCAACTTAAACATGAATGCATATGAATGACATAGGGGCTGAAACATAAGACTTGAATCATATAAGGCACTTCAAATTAATACCTTAGGCTTGAGTGGAGTGAAAAAGATAAGGGTACCACTTTTGCCTGTCCGCTTCGGCCTCCCAAGTAGCACTTTCAATTTGTTGGCTCCTCCAAAGTACCTTAACGGATGCCACCTCCTTGTTCCTCAATCTTTTCACTTACCTATCTAGGATCTGAACCGAAACCTCCTCATAAGTCGAGTTATCCTCAATAGCACCCATAATATCAAGAGGCACAATAGCATTAGGATCACCAGCACATTTTCTCAACATTGAGACATGGAACACCTAATGAACCAAATTCATTTCACTAGGTAACTTCAACTCATAAGCTACCTTACCAACCCTCTTTATCACCTCATAAGGACAAACATACCTTGGACTCAAATTCCACTTTTTACCAAAATGGACCACACCTTTTATGGGAGAAAACTTTCAAAGAAACCCAATCATCCACTTTGAATTCAACGTCTCTTCTTCTCACATCGGCATAAGATTTTTTTATAACTTTGGGCTATTCTTAACCTTTCCCTAACCATCCTAACCATCTCAAGAGCCTCCATAACCAGATTCGGCCCCATTAAAGCCACCTCTCCAACCTCAAACCAACCAATCAGTGATCTACAATGTCACCCATAAAGAGCCTCAAAAGGAGCCATACCAATGCTAGAGTGATAGCTATTCTTGTAGGCAAACTCAATCAAAGAAAGATGGTCATCCCAACTAACCCTCGACTCTAATACACATGCCCTAAGCATATCCTCAAGTGTTTGAATGGTTCTTTTGGCTTGGCCATCCGTTTGAGGGTGGAAGGCCGTACTAAGGTGAACTTTTGTACCAAGACCTCTTTGAAAAGACCTCCCCAAGTGTGAAGTGAATTATGCACCACGATCCGATATGATGGACAAAGCAACCCCAACCCATGCAACCTTACTAACTCATGGATGTATAACCTTGCATACTCTTGAGCCCCATATGTGGTCTTAACTGGTAGAAAGTGAGTTGATTTCGTCATCCTATCAACCACCACACATATAGAATCAAAACCTTTTCTAGTCTTGGGCAACCTAACCACATAATCCATATTAATCACCTCCCACTTCCTAGTGGGAATATCTATGTCTTGGGTTAGGCCACCTAGCATTTGTTGTTCGGCTTTGACTTATTGACAACTATGGCAATCGAAAATGAATTTGGCAATGTCCCTCTTTATGCCTCCGACCAATACACATCCCTCAAGTCTCTATACATTTTGTTGGAACTGGATTGAATAGAATAAGAAGAATTATGGGTTTCATCAAGGATCTTCTTCCCCAGACCATCAACACAACACACACACAACCTATCTTGGTACCTAAGGAACCATCTCCCCCTTGGGAGAAAACCTCTTCTTTTCCCTCTTTCACCAAGCCTTCAATTCAAGTAAGGAGGAGTCAAGATCTTGTTTTGTTATTACCTCATCAACTAAGGAAGACTTAGACCCATCAATAACCACAACACTACATCACCAACCTCTTCCAACCTAACCCCCAATCTAGCCAATATATTCACTTGCCTAACAATTTCCCTATCACCACCATCAACATGAGCTAGGCTACCCATGGACACCTGACTCAAAGCATCCCCCACCATATTTTTCTTACCCGGATGATAATGCACACTCATGTCATTATCTTTGAGAAGGGCTAGCCACTTTCTTTGTCTCAAGTTGAGATCTTTTTGAGTGAAGACATATTGGAGGTTCTCATGATTGCTGAAGACATCAACATGCACCCATACAAATAATGACGCCAAATCTTTAATACAAACACCACGGTGGCCAATTTAAGATCATGGGTAGGGTAATTCATTTCATGAGCCTTGAGTTGCCTAGAAGCATAGGCAATGAACTTACTATTTTGCGTTAGCACACAACCCAAACCAACTCTAGATGCATCACAATACAAACCAAAACCCTTGTACCCATCCGGTAGTGACAATATAGGAGTGGACACAAGCCTATCCTTCAATGTTTAGTAAGCTTCTCTCACATTCATCGGTCTATACAAACTTAACCTTCTTTTGAGTCAATTTTGTCATAGGGGAAGCAATAAAGGAGAATCCATTCACAAATATTTTATTGTAACTAGCACATCCCAAGAAACTCTTCATGTCTGACGGGGTCAATGGTCTAAGCCAATTCCTAATTACATTGGTCTTCTTAGAATCCACTTTTATACCATCCCCTGACACCACATAACCCAAGAATTCAACCTCCTTCAACCAAAATTCACACTTATCATATTTGGCATACAATTTATCCTCCAATCAATCTTTTCAACACAACCCTCAAATGACCCATATGTTCCTCCCTACTATGTGAGTAGATCAAAATATCATCAATGAATACTACAACAAAGGAATCAAGGTAAGGTTTGAAGACCCTATTCATTAGGTCCATGAAGATTACCGGTGCATAAGTCAACCCAAACGACATCACAACAAACTCATAATGCCCATATCTAGTCTGGAAGATCGTCTTGGGAATATCACACTCCCTCACTGTCACTTGATGATACCCGGACCAAAGATCAATCTTAGAGAAGAAGTTAGGCCCTTGCTATTGGTCAAACAAGTCATCAATCCTTGGAAGAGGATATATATTCTCTATAGTGATCCTATTAAGTTGTCGGTAGTCAATACACATTATAAGTGACCCATCCTTCTTTTTTACAAACAATACCGGGGCACCCCAAGGTGAACTAGGTCTAAGAAATCCCTTCTCCAACAAATCTTTCAATTGATCTTTCAACTCCTTCAACTCCCTTAGGGCCATAGGATAAAGGTGAGTGGAGATAGGTTGAGTATCGGGGAGGAGATCTATGCCAAAATCTATCCTTCTTTTGCGAGGGACACTAGGAAGGTCATTTGGGAATACATCAAGAAACTCATTTACAATCAGAACCGACTCAATGGAAAGGACTTTGGACTCCACATATTTAACCCTCACAAGATGATAAAGACACCCCTTAGAGATCGACTTACAGGCTTTAATGCATGAAATGAATCTACCCTTGACCACCACATCTTGACTTTCCCGTTCAAGGATGGGTTCATTAGGTAATTGGAACTTGTCCCTATAGGTTCTAGAATAAATAGAAGCATAGTAGACATGCAACCAATCCATCCCAAGAATGATATCAAAATCAACCATGTCTAATTCAACAAGATCACAAGGAAACAACTTATGCAAAATGCAAATGGTACAATTTCTATAAACTTTACCAGAAATAATAGAGGCACCAATAGGAGTAGACACTTCATATGACTCATGCAACCTCTCGAGGACAACATGGAACTTTTTAGCAACAAAAGGGGTAACAATGGAAAGAGTGACACTCGGATCAATCAAAACATACACATCAAAATCAAATATTTTCAACATAACATTAACAATATCGGGGACCTCACCAACCCCTTGCCTCCCACGTAGACCATAAAAGCGATTGTGCCTTAGGCACCATCTTGAGGACCACCTCTCCCCAATGGGACCGCATTAGCACCCTGGAGTTTGCCATGATTTCTTGGACAATCTATCTTTTTATGCCCAAGCTCCCCACAACCAAAGCATACATTAGAATCTTTCAAACATGGGCCTTTATGACCCTTCCAACATGTAGGACACACATGAATGGGAGCCACAACACCAACACCTTGAGGCCTTGGGAGGTCATTGGAAAACCCCCTATTTGTAGCATGGTTAGACCCTTGGCCTTGATGAAACCGACCACCCCTTTGGAACTTACCCCTCAGATGGGCCCTCTTGGCCTCATGTCCTCTTCTCTTCCTCAATTTCTCCTCCTCCATTTGCTCGGCATAGGTCATCAACCATGACAAGTCCATGTCACTAATTAGCATGGCGGACCAGCATTTTTCACTTGCCAAGTCAGAGACTCACTTGCCAAGTCAGAGACCTCCATCACGAACTTGTTTATCCTTGATTGGCCACCAAATGAGGATCATACTTTTAAATTTGATTAAATATTAGGGAATACTCCCTCACACTCATAGCACATTGCTTCAAGTTCATCAACTCCACTAACTTAGCTTCCCTAAGCTTAAGAGGGAAAAACTGATTAAGGAAAGCCAATTTGAACTCCTCCCAAAGCACCACATTACCAATCCCCTTCTCACCCTTCCATTGATCATACCATATTTGAGTTACCACTTTGAGTTGGTACGCCACCAACTCCGCCTTTTCATTTTGCCCAAACCCCATGATATTTAAGATTTTGTAGACCTCATTAATGAACTCTTGTGTATCTTCATCCACCTTTGACCTATAGAACAGTGGAGGATTCATCCTCATGAAGTCTCCTACCCTAGCTCCAAGGGTAGTAGAAGAAGGGGCTTGGGCCCCTTGATTGACTTGGTTGGCCACAACTTGGGCAAGTATAGTGAGAGCATCCCGAAGCTTACCATTGTTAGGTTGCTCCTCGGGAGTTTGGCCCTTCGTCCTCGAATGTTTGGCATGATCTATCATATCAAAGAACAATCGTTAGGGGGAAAAACTCACTACAACTCTATAGCATGACGTAGAATATGAAGAAGGGAAACATTACCTAAAATGCCTCAAAGCCTCCAATTCATAGTCATGGCGCACTTTACAACTATGAATAGGACTCTAATAGATGCAGTGTGTTGGATTCTGAGGATCTATCAACCTAGTGCTCTGATACCATGTTTGTCACGACCCAAGCCTAGAGCGTAGATGTGACACGGCGTAAGAGGAACTCGAAGGGACCCCAAGCAAGCCTCTTAGAACATCATTACACATCCTTGGTCACGAAAGAAATAAAACAACATCAAGAGATTAAAGTGGGGAAACCAAGGCTAAGGGAAAACAAATCCATATCATCATTATCAAAAGACGAGAGTCAAACACATATCATAGATACACAACATGTCCAACAACACATCAAATATATATATATATAAGAGCGGGGACCAAGATTGTAACCGGGCTCACTCTCATAGTCAAAATAGACAATAAAGAAGAATGTCTCCATACATAATAGGAGAAACATAGACTAAGGACCCCGAAGTGGAGGAACCACCAACTAGCTGGAATAGCACCAAACTAGCCACGTGGTGGAGGATCATGATCAACTTTGGTACTGGTTCCTATATGGTGACATCATGTAGGCATAGAGTATACGTTTGTACGTTTGAATGTACTAAGTATGTAGGATGCAATGCAACAAGAGGCATGCATCATAATGAAAATGCATAACAATATCCAATAGGCATAATAAAACAAGATGGCATGTATGATCAATGCATAAGTGAGACATGATTAAGTAACTCATGCTCATATAGAACATCATATGTGTAGAAGAGAGCAATCTAGATTTCTAAGTGTACAACCCTTTGGTAGGTTAGTGATGATGTCGCCCCATCACTTAGGTGGATGAGTACAAACCCCCATCTAGGTTGGTGATAATGCCGCCCCATCACCATGGTGTAGAAGTACAAACCCCCATCTAGGTTACTGATGATGCCACCCCATCACTGGGTGGAGAAGTACAAACCCTTCCCTAGATTGATGAGTACAAACCCACATCTAGGTTATCTAGGTTCTTAGTCCCCCCGAATTAGGCGTGGTCTAAGACAACACTTTATATAGAATTTGTCATGTACATAAGCTCATTTCATCATCATATAGTTATTCATATCATATCTCAGGCGTTGTACCTTCAACTCCTCCAGAAACCACATCCGGACATTTTATCAAACACTTTGAGGGTGTGTAATGCTAATATAAAATCATGAAATATAGAGATTAAATCATGCAGGAAAATCCATTATAAAACCACTAATCATCACCTTGCAACGCCCTCAAGAAATATACATCAAAACCCCTTCTCAAATCTCATTATAAATCAAAGAT
This sequence comes from Solanum medicagineum, assembly GCA_026153255.1. NCBI lineage: Eukaryota > Viridiplantae > Streptophyta > Magnoliopsida > Solanales > Solanaceae > Solanum > Solanum medicagineum. The sequence goes on from JAPFFP010047826.1 coordinate 32,355, forward strand.
TTATAGCTCAAAACATGGTAAAACATTCACAATCTTACATAGCTCTAGCATAGGTGAATTTCATAATAATCAAGACCCATTTTTAAGTTAACTTTAAATCATGCAATTCGAGTAAAAGAAGGCTTAGGTATCATGGGTGAAAGGAACCCGTGAAAGAAACCCACATACCTTAGCTTAGAGA
>JAPFFP010047827.1:0-10157 GCA_026153255.1 Solanum medicagineum
TGAGTCAACTTAGTCATGGGAGAAGCAATAGAAGAGAACCCATTCACAAACCTCTGGTAGTAACCCGCTAAGCCAAATTTCTATACTCCGTCTTCTTAGGATCTAACTTAATACCACCACCCGACACCACATGACATAGGAAGGCAACCTCTTTCAATCAAAACTCACATATCTCATATTTGGCATACAACTTCTACTCCTCAAGATTTGTAACACTTCTCTCAAGTGATCCATATGCTTCCCCTCAATATGGGAATAAATCATGATTTTATCAATAAATACCACCACAAACAAATCAAGGTAGGGTTTGAAGACCCTATTCATAAGAACAATGAAGATAGCCAGTCCATTAGTCAACCCGAAAGACATAACCACAAATTCACAGTGCCTATACCTAGTCCGGAAGGCCGTCTTGGGAATGTCACACTCCCTCACTTTCACTTGGTGATACCCAAACCCAAGATCAATCTTAGAGAAGTGACTAGCCCTTTGAAATTGGTTAAAAATATCATCAATCCTTGGTAGAGGATACTTATTCTTGATGGTGACTCAATTAACTTGCAAGTAGTCAATACACATTCTAAGAGAACCATCCTTCTTCTTCACAAACAACATCGGTGCACCCCAATGTGATTGACTAGGCCTTATAAAACCTTCTCCAACTAATCCCTCAATTGCTCCTTCTACTCCTTTAACTCCACCGGGCCCATATGACAAAGGGGAATAGAAATGGACTGAGTATCGAGAAGGAGGTCCACGAAAGAATCTATTTCCCTTTTGGGAGGAACACCGGGAAGCACATTAGGAAAGACATCAAGGAACTCCTTCACCATGAAAACCGACTCTATAGGAAGGAATTTGGACTCAACATCCCTATCCCTCACGATATAATAGAGACACCCCCTTAGAAATCAACTTTCTGTCCTTAATGCAAGAAATAAATCTACCATTGACCATCACATCATGACTCTCCCAATCAAGGACAGGCTCAGTAGGGAACTAGAATTTGACCCTACAGATTCTATAATCAAAAGAGGTATAATATGCATACAACCAATCCATCCCAAGAATGACATCAAAATCCACCATATTCAACTCAACGAAATCATAAGGCAATATTTTATGCAAAATGAAAATGGGGCAATTTCTATAGACCCTTCTAGCAACAATGGATGCACTAACAGGAGTAGACACCTTATATAGCTCACACAACAATTTGGGTTCAACATGAAACTTTTTGGCAACAAAAGGAGTAACAAAAGAAAGAGCTGTACCCGGGTTTATCAATGCATACACATTAAAATTAAAGACTTTTAACATACCAATGATGACATCGGGTACCTCATCAACCCCTTGCCACCCTTGAAGGGCATAGAACCAGTTGTACCTTGGGGCACCACCTTCTTGACCTCCTCTTCCCATAGGAACTGCATTCGCCCCTTAGCCTTGTGGATGGCCATCTCTACCCTTATCTTGTGCATATGGACAATCAATCACCTTATGACCCACTTCACCACACCAATAACAAGCATTAGTATCCTTCAAGCACGGGCCATCATGGCCTTTACCACATTTTGGGCACCTAGTATTAGGCACCACACCACTACAACCATGGACACTTGGATTGTCATTGGTAAACTTCTAGTAGGAACATTTGAAGACCCTTGGCCTTGATGAAACGTGCCACCCTTGGGACTTTGGAATCTACCTTCAAATTTGGGCCCTTTTGGCCTCATCACCCCTTCTGTTTCTCAACGTTTTCCCTTTCTAATTGTTCAGCATAAGTCATGAGGCAGGATAAGTCCATATTACCTATCAACATGGTGGCACGACATTCTTCATTTGCCAAGTCGGACATACCCATCACGATCTTGTTCATCCTAGACCTTGGCTTGGCCACCAATTGCGGAACATATTTAGAGAGTTTGTTGAACTTGAGGGCATACTCCCTCACACTCATGGACCCTTACTTCGAAGTCATGAACTCCATCATTTTTGCCTCCCTTAGATCAAGAGGGCAGAAACGATTGAGAAAGGACACCTTAAACTCCTCCCAAAGGATCACATTGTTATTTCCCTTCTCCTCCTTCCATTGAGTAAACCATATTTGGGCCACCCCTTTGAGTTTGTAGGCCGCTAACTCAACTTTCTCCTTTGATCTAACACCCATAGTAGACAACACTTTGTACACCTGAAACGACCCCAAAAGGTGCCAGAAAATGTGCCTTGGAAGTGCCTAGAATCGTAATTTCTATATATCTCAAAATCTATGCATGATATCAAAAATTCGACTTCATATTCTTTATCAGTGGGTCAAATTGAGTGGGACGCGCTAGGGGCATGCTATAGTTTTATTTTTGGTTCAGTTTTCAAGTTCGGTCCAAGACTTTTTGGTCTTGGGCCTAAGTGTTCCCAAACGTAAAAAGTACCTATAGTTAACCAAATTTCACCCTCATATCATTCAAAATATTCCCCAATACTCACTCAAACACTCTGACAAACATTTCACTCCTAAATTCAAGTCTAAGAACTCATCTGGATCTTTCGATTCTCATTCAAGCTTCAAGTCTCTATCTCCAATCTTTATCAAGTTATTCTACAAAGCTAAGGTATGTGGGTATCTCTCATGGGTTCCTTATACCCATGATGCCCAAGCTTCCTTTTACCTAAAATTGTATGATTTAAAGTTGATTTACTCATGGATCTTACTTATTATGAATTTCACTACATAGCATGTTGGGGTTTATGAAATTGTGACTGTTTTAGCATGTTTTGAGCTATGAAACCAAGATCTATTTTAAGATTTCATGAAGGATTTTGATGTATACTTCTTGAGTATGTTACCAAGTATCTATTAATGGTTTTATACTAAATTTTCTAGCATGATTCTACTCTTGAATTGCATGGTTTTAAAGTAGCACTACACACCCGCCAACTGTTTGATAAAATGTCCGATTATGATTTCTTAAGGAATTGAGGGTCCAATGCATGTCTTATGAGTTGAATGACTTTATGATAATGAATGGAATATATGTATATGATATTATCTCTATAGTGTTGGGGATGACCAAGCCTCACTCGGTGGGTTGTATGCCTAGGTAACCTTGTTGAGGGGTTTGTAGCTCAATCACCTCAATCGGGAGGTGGTAGGCCCGTGCAACCATCTCGAGGTGTTTTTACATTGATAACTACGTTTAGTGGTTTGTACCTCATCAACCATGTTGGGGGGTTTTTACGTCATCAACCAATTGAGGGGTTCATACCTTAATCATCTCTCCAAGGAGGTGGTAAGCCTTGCATTGCATTAATAATGGTCACTCCTTACACATGTATTACATTATATATAAGCATGATTTACTACAAGCATCTTCCGTGCATGCCATATTGTTATATGTTACTTGTTACCTATGCTTATGCATTTTGATTATGTTACTTATCTCTTGTTGCATTGTATCCTATATACTTAGTACATTCAAACGTACTAACACATATTCTATGCCTACATGCTGTCACCATATAGGAACCGAAGCCTCACTTGAGCATCCTCCTCCACGTGGCTAGTACGATTTTCTCCCAAGCTTATTGGTAAGTCCTCCATTCTGGGGACTATGTTTATGATCTTATGCTACGTTCTAAGACTATCTTTCTTTTATGAATGTATTGATTATGAGGGTGAGCTTGGTTGCTTGTCTTGGCCTCCGCTCTTATCTATGTAGTAGAGGTGTTGTTGAACACGATATGTATTATGCTATGAGCTTTGACTCTCTCTTGACTCTTGTTGATTATGATATGAAAATTGTCCCTTAGTCCTTATAATCCCCATTTACTGTCTCTTGTTGTTATTTTCTTGCTTCTGCGACCAAAGATGTGTAATGATATGTTAAGAGACTTGCTTGGATTCCCTTCGGGTTTCCCATGCGCCGTGTCACATCTAGGCCCTAGGCTTGGGTCGTGACAATACCTCATCAATAAATTATTGAGGGTCCTCATCCACTTTAGACCTATGGAACTCTGGTAGGTTCATCCTCATGAATTCCCTTACCCTAGGTGCCAGAGTAGGAGCAGGAAGGGCATGGGCCCCTTGGTTTATTTGATTGTTCATAGCTTGTGCTAGCATTGCAATAGCATCTCGGAACTCTTCATGAGCCGGTTGTTCTTCAGGTGTACAAGCTCTTCTTCCTCTTGCGATAGGCATGAACTGGCATAACAAAGAACATTCGTTAGGGGAAAGCCTTAGCTTAACTCTGTAGCACGAGATAGATCAACAAGAAGGAAAACATTTTCTAAAACACCTTATAGCTTCTTACTCATAGTCGTGGTGCACTTCACAACCATAAATCAGACTCTAATCGATGCAGTGTGCTGGATTTCGAGGACCATTAATAACCTAGTGCTCTGATACCAAGTTTGTCATGAACCAAGCCTTGGGCCTAGACGTGACACGGTGAATGGGAACCCTAAGGGACCCCAAACAAGTCTCTTAGCATATCATTTACACATTCTTGGTCACGGAAGCAATTAAATAATAATAAGAGAATGTAAATAAATGAAGGGACTAAGGGAAGTCTTTCATTGCATAAATCATCAAAAGAGTCAAAGATCAAGGCATAATTACATAATTTGTCCAACAACACCTCTAACATAGATTAGGCGAAGGCCAAGATAACATTCCGGGCTCACCTTTTTAGTATCAAAGTGCAACATAAGAAAATAGCAAAAGTAAGAGTGTAAAACTAGCGTCCCCGAACATGAGGACAAACCAATAGCTTATCATCAAAATGGTACACTAGCAATGGAGAAGATGACCATGAGGGGCTTCGCTTCCTACATGGTAACATCATGTAGACATAGAGTATGCATTAGTATGTCTGAATGTACTAAATATGTAGGATGCGATGCAACAAGAGATATACAACATAATCAAAATGCATAATCATAAGTATATTAGCAACATGGCATGCTTGATCAATGCTTGAAGTAAAACATGCTTATATAAAAAAATGTGTAGGAAGAGACCATCATCATAGACCAAATATGGAGAAATTCTGCTTTCATGTCCCTAAAATGAAATCCCGTGTTATGATAAGAAACACAAGACGAATACCTAACAAATCTCTCCCTTGGCCTGAATTTCTGACAAAATAAATTTACTCCACCATCTTCAAACTATATTCATTGGGTTGTATCTCCTCTGCAAATTCCATGTCTCATGACATAGAACCTCTCTGAAAAAATTTATTTAACAAAATCTTCATTACTATCAAATAGGTTTTGCCTAGAACTGAACCCGCCAAGAGGAACACTTTTTCTTAGCCTCAATTTGATTCTACTTGTTAGTGCCAACAAGTACTTACCTCAAGCTCTGATACAACTTATTAATCCTGACAAGCACTAACAACTACCTCAAGCTCTGATACCACTTGATAGGATTGGCAGGAATGAGGTACCATGCGAAAACTAGCAAAGCGACCCTCGAAATACCATAAGTATGAACATAAATGAGAAACACCAAAAGAGACACAATAATTTAGCATGATTCAGTCAACTAACCTACACCCACAAGAAGAGATGAGCAATCTAGTTTATAAAAGAAACTATAATATCGAGAAAAATAACCTCACTAGTTGACTCATAATACAAAGATGTTCACACAAGTGCTAACACAACACTTGTGACTCACCATTTTTCTCCCTACACGAAACTCTCCAGTCTTCATGGCTATATTGTGAATGCTACCAAATTGATAGGAATGAACCTCTATTAATATTGTCATCAATCTTTTCCTACTAGAAAAAGAATTCTCCAAATATGGAGAAACTCTGTTTAATTTCCTTTTCCTAAAACGAAAATCCCAATTGTGATAAGAAACTCTGGAAAAATACCTAACACATCAAGCTGGAGCAGCTAGGAGTAATTGGTGAGGCTTCATGTTCAACTATATGTCTCGAGTGGGTAGTGCTTTTTTAAAATAGGTTATAAAAGTAGACATATGTTTTTGTTAGGATGTGTTTTATGTTGTATTCCCAAGACATGTCTTCATTTTGAAGAGCTATTATCCTATTTCTTCTCCTGCGATTTAGGCTAGTGGTGCAAAAGAAATACGTATTTCAATCTCCATCATTTAACCAGTTAACCCGCGATTTTAGTTTTCAGAGTTCTTCTTCCAGACGAAGAATACAATTGTATTCATGGAGGAGGGTTTGTTCCAGTGATGAGAGAAAGGTGCTATAAAGGTACTTGGGTGATTTTTGGATTCCAGTGATTCATTGTAGGAGTTTACATTTTCTGTAGAAAATGTTTCCAAAAGTATTTTAATTCCATTCTAGGACACGTGAGGTAAATTTTGGTATGGCCTTGACAATATCCAGTGTGCATACCCAAGAATCACTGATGATATTTCCTTTGTCGGAATGGGACATCCACATGGTTTCAAATTTGAATATTTTTTTCATTTCATTGGTAAGGGTTTTGTGAAGGGTTAATAGGAGTAAGCAATGGTCGGAGTGGGTACGAGGTAAGTGATGCACTTATGCATTTCGGAAACAAATGTAACTATTCATTGTTGGCTAAGAAGCAATCAAGTCTTTCAAGAATTAGTACGGATTTATAACGTTTATTAAGCCATGTTTATTTACTGCCTTTATAACCCATATGGATCAACTCACAATAACTAATAGTCGTCAAGAATTCATTGGATCGTGAGCTATTTATTGTTCTGCCTCCCCATTTTTCAGATAAGTGGAGGATTTTATTAAAGTTTCTGTCAAGCAGCCATTTGCCAGTAAAATTGTCCTTAATGGTTATTAAATTGTGCCATAATATTTTCCTTTTTTGAGCATAATTACATGCATAAATATAGCTAATTATCTAAGAAAAGTTGGAATAGTGTACCTAAAAAATAACGTGTATTTCCTGGCTGGTAGCTAGTAGTGATGTCATCTAGCTCAAGGATTGAGTCATCTCAGAGGAATACCAAGCCACCTGAGTGGTGCACTATTGGGACTTCAATCATTCTTGTAAAAGGGAAACTATCAGATAGTGGCTGATGGTTGCTTATTTTTGTTTCCACTAGTGCCACTAAAGGTGGTCTATGCTAGTCTAGGAGTGCCCTAAAAGTATGACAAAAGTCCATATTGTTTCCTCCTCTATAGTTCCAGACTATTAGGTTCATTGGTCCGTTTATTATTTATGGTATAGTTTCACGTGTCCCTCTCCCCACTTGAGGGGGGTTCCTCAAGGCTAATATGAGGTTCATTACATAGTTCCCTATCTCGGGGTTGTATGGAGTTCTCATATCTATTGAGCTTTTGGATAGCGTCGATGGATAGATAAGGATGTGTTTTCTTGACTAATCTCTCTTTGAATATTATGAAATTTATGTCCTTCAGTACTCTTACCTCTGTCCTTATTTCTCCTATCAGCTCTTTACCATTGTCTAGTTCGCTTAGTTTGACATTTAGTCCTACATTTGAATTACTTGGGAAGGGGATTATCCATGTTGTAGTTCGTACCTGATGTCATCACTATATTGTTAGGGCCTTAGGGAGATGGTTGTTTGGTCCTCGTTGAGTTGTGGTGGAAAGTTCCCCATACTGGGGTTTGGGGTTCCAATTGCATAGCACCGCCTCTAGCACCTGCTATTTGGAAAGGAAGTGTGGGAAAAAAGAGGGTTTCAAAAGTTGGAATCTGGGCTAAGGGGTTAAAGAGAGGAAGTTCCAATGTTGGAATGTGGTAGAAGGGAAGTTGAGGAAATGGTAGGTTCAGTGGGGGTTATAATACTATGGTTATCCACAGGTTGTTGTTGTATGTATCTATCGCCAGTCTCATTCCTTCTGAGACCACTTGAGGCAGGAAGGTTGGGTTTTACACCAGGATTACCACCTCTCTTCCCTCTAATTCCATATTGAAGTATAGGGCATGTCCCTGCATGCTCATTTCTAGCCAAGAGTGAGGAATGGAGTTTGGTTTGGCGGCTAGTGTTGCATAGAAGGTGTTGTCCCCTATGTTCACTAGTAGGGCTTAGAAAAGAGGACAAGTAGGAAAGGAGTTCATGTTCGCTTGAGGAAGGTTTGCTTGTTTAAGGGGTGGGATTCTACATGACTATCTCGTATTTATTCTCCTCAGTTGGGAGGAAAAGAAAACTCTTGGCATTATATAATGGGTCTTGTAATTCTATTGATATAGAATGTATATGAATGGATATTGCCTTTAGTAAGTTAATATCATCTTTTAGTAAATTTGTACTAGGAATATGTGTGAATTTATTATGTGGGTTTAATGCCTTTTATAGGTCTTTAGGGCCATCCTCAATCATTTCCCTAGACTGTGGTGTCAGTGGTGAAAAGACGAGTGGAGCTTTTGATTCAACATTGACAGCTGGAATAAAACTGTGTTGATAAGTGGACTGAATTATGTCCACATGGGAGTCGTTAGGGTTGTTATAATTAGGGGTTAAAGTGCTGGGGGTAGAAATGTCTATTTCTATATCTGTGTCTTTAGTGGATTTTATAGTGTTTATGTTTTTGTTTATTTTCGTATCTTCTACTTAGTTAGGGGTAGGTGCTATAGTAGAGTCATTTTAGGATGAGTTGTAACCGCCATTTCTATGTTTTTATGGCGTGTATTAGAAGATGTAGAGTCCGAGTGAGTTGTTTTCAGATTTTTTTTTGTTGTTCCACCTCACTTATCCTGACGTCATTGGTGGCGTCAGTATTGGTGAGGAGATGGGGAGTATTGTGGCCCGTTTTCTTTGACCATTTTGCATGCCTTTGTTAGCTTCAGGTATCCTAGTTGTACTTTTCTTGTATCTGAGAGTCTGGGATTCGAGATACTTACTTGTATCGGCATGAAAATTTTTTAACATTAATATGTGGCTCCTGCAGCGATGAAATCTTTTGTTGTTTCCTTTTTGGGTGTTTCTATTTTTGATAAATTCCACCAGTTTCCATACCTCCTCTACTGGAGGTGAGGGATACTCTATACTGGTAATATCCTTGTTGTTGACTCTGTTTCTTCGCAGGGCATGTAAAAGCAGTATGAATACATATCCCACATAAAGGGCACATGACGTTGGAGCCTTCGTATAGTATAGGTTTCTTATGCTCCTCTATATTAACAAATTTCTTCATGGTACCCTGATTGGTACTTCCACACAAATGCATGTGTAGCGTCCTCGCAGCTTGGCTGACGTACATATATCTGTTTTAACCAGTTTGCTTATTTTTTTCCTACTTATATGAGGATTTCATGGTCGTAAAATTTTGAAGTGTATACAAATACATAAGTGTGTTTCAATTGCCCTGGAGGCCATGAAATTAGGATGTCAACATTTCATAGAGAGGATATATCCATTAACAAACCATGGTCCTTGTTGTAGCTTTTTTTTTGTTTTGTTTTGTTTCGTTTTGTTTTTTTTTTTTTTTTTTTTTTTTTTTTTTTTTTTTTTTTTTTTTTTTTTTTTTTTTTTTTTTTTTTTTTTTTTTTTGTATTTTCCTCTTTGTATGTTTAGCTATAAATTAGTCATTGCTTAGGTCAATTAGTGTGATTTCTTCCATCAGCTTCCATAGTGAGGATAGCCTCCGTTTAAGGTATATGTGATTAGTCCTTTTCCCCTGGATTTTTAGTATAATGGAGTAGTTCCAAGGTAGGTATATTCATTTCTTTTCCTCCTCTGTTAAAAGGATGCTAGCCTCATCCCCCATATCGCCCATCTCTTCATGTTCACCTTCCATCTCGATGTCCAGGCAAGAGTTTGATACTGTACATGTTGTATTGGTGTTGCGACTGGGATTAGGATCACCTTCTTGAAGGAGGTGTTGTAGTCATATCTTCCTTGTCTATTTGGGGTACATCGCTTCATTCTCAAGTCCGATAAACATCTTCAGGTCGGGGATCCGGTGGCTTGGGTGGGATTTCTTTTGATCACCGCAGGACAGAGTTTGGAAGATCCATTTGTCTTCCCCAACTAATCATGTTAATTTAAGAAAAACTTTAATAAGTCTCATTCAAATTTTATTCTGGTAAAAATTTTAGAATTTGAAACTCACACATAATTTATTAAAAGATACTTTTAAATTTAGTATAATTAGAGATGTTTATCATTCGAGTTGATTCAATTTTATGGAATATTACTTGTAAATCAAGTATAATTTAATAGC
>JAPFFP010047828.1:0-10156 GCA_026153255.1 Solanum medicagineum
AGTCATTTTGCTTTATTCCATCATACTCCAAGGCCAAAAAATAGTCAATCTTTGGCTCCATCTGAGATTGATGGAAACAAAAGGAAAATGAAAATCTTAATATAAAAATGGTCGGGCTATTGTTATGTCTGGACTCACAATGTAAGTCTTTTGGTGGTTCTAGAAACGCTAAAGAATTGGAGAATATCTGCTTCATATTTAAACATCACTATTATGCATTTAATATGTGAGCGTGGTGGTAGATTAGAAATACAAATGATATGTGGACCAAATTGAAAAAGAAAACGAGGGATCAATTTAATTGTAGCAATGCTTCGTGGATTATTAGAGACCAAGGCAAAATGAGTCTATTTGGGTTTATATCAATTCTTTGATGTTGGACATTCAAAACACATCGGATGAGGACGCAAAAAATGAACTAAGACAGTAGAATGTAAAGAATTTGCCTAGCAATCCTCTAGTTGCTTATCGCTCAATTCATCCCACTTTTGAAGTTCCCTTTGCTTCAAAGTCTAGGAAAATATTAAGAGGAAAGGGAGATGGAAAAAGATTGTGGACAATGGAAAAATATTAATGAAGGATGGAAACAACGAGGACAAGGACAAGGATGGTCATATCAAGGGCTGTTGGGATTGTGATGCTCTATATTTGGCAAAGACTTGTCTTAATCTAGAAAGGATAAATGCAATGGTTGCAAGAAATTTTAACCAAGTAGTTGTTGCCTTGGTAAATTCTTTGGGTTTGACATTCAACCAGATCAGTTTGATCAATGATATTGGGAAGGCTTCAAAATCTTCAAACCTTCATGCTACGCTAATTCATATTGAAATGATAGTTGTATATACTGGAGCTACTCACACGTTTGTGGATATTAATGTTGCTACAAAGTTTGGACTGAGGTCGAAGAAAAGTCCATCCTACAATCAAACAATTAGTTCGACTGTGGGCATGGGTTATGATGTGTTTATGTTGACTAGAAGTTGGATGTAAAATAAAAACATAATCTGATGGTTATGCCACTTAGTGACTTTGAGATAATACTTGAGATTGACTTCTTAAAAAAGTATAATTTATTCTTTCTTCCTCACTTGGGCAGAGTGATGGTCATGTACGAAATCAATCCAAGTTAAAGTCAAGAAAGTTGCAAAGTAAAAGACCTTTATGTTGTCTGCTATTGGTATGGATAAAGGCTTAACTGTCATGATGACACCTTTCATGACCCATCAGCAGGTAAGCATAACTCGTAATTCGAAACTACAAGTAATGGGTATAAGGAGAAAAACTAATCAAAGATAGAATAATAATGATAAAACAGAACAGAAACTGAATATATATATACACACACACACACACTAACTAGCTAGTCTTAAAAGGCAAAAGACAGGCCATTCAAGATATGAAGGAGACAAAATTGATCCCAAAATGGCAGGTGCTCACACCCCAGTCTTCAGCGCTGACGGCAAATAGGCTCGATGAATCAGTGATAGTGACTAGTGTGTGGGCTTGCATCACGAAAGTAGATGTAGAGTGTAGCATGAGTACCAAGTCAATATGTATCCAATAGGCATCATAGGCCCGATTGAGCAATAAAGGTAAAAGCAATATGAAAAAGAGAAATAAACCTATATAGGAGTCATAACATATCATCTAAGGTAAGAAATGTAAGTAATCATACGAACAACAAGAAACCAACTATGAATGCTACCCTAACTACACCCAATCAGGTCCCTATAAGCCCAACCGAGATACTCGTGCACAATTTAAAATATAATCCAGATGAACCCTCATAAGCCACTCAGGTATACAGAATAGTTAAGACTACAATGACTAAGAAGTAAGGAATCCATAACTCTGAGAATTGAAGATTCATATCTAATTCTATCATGAACCAGTCCTGGTCATGACGGCGCCGACTAGATCCCATCTACAGACAAGTCAATTACCCAACCCCAGGGTACCGCTCTAGTTCTCTCTAGTCAGAATCATAACCAGAATGGCAACATAACTAATCAAAACCTACCCATAACTTGGAAGTCAACTGTACAAAGCTACAATAGACGCAAGAACATCATATACATATATTAATAAACATAACAATATACAAAATCAGGAGTGCACCTACAAATGCATAACTCTATTGTGCAAGGCCAATGTTGGAGAGAAAAAGACAACCATCACAAAGAAGGAGACTGCGACAAAGCCAGAGCTGCTGGTGGTCACCCAAAAGAAGTCTCCTGTGTGCTCCCGAATCCCCAACTCAACAATCACGACCCGCATTTGGATTTCCACCATAGGAAGATGCAGAAATGTAGGGGGTGAGTTCCAAAAAGAGGCACCCAGTAGGCATCATCAGTCGACTGAGTCGGAAATACAGTAAACCCAAAAGCGTCAAATATAAAGAACTGTAGAAGGTCTAGCCAAATCGGAACTCAAATCAAGGAAACAACTTGTCTAGAAACCCTCAAACCACAACTGAAACAACCAAGAAGATGAATAATGATAACCAAAGAACCCAAGTGATGAACAACGATAACATGAATTAACTCAGGTGATGAACATCAATACCAACTGATAAAAACTGTGTAGGCTCATACCCCAACTGCCCCCAACTGAGGCATAGTGTTGTACACAGGTGTAAGGCCTTAATATCTATGCATGTATGCCTCTTGGGCCCCTATAAGCCCAGAAGGTACAACCGTACACAATCTAACTGACAGATCATCACTGAACCCAATAGAATCATCATAGAGCCCAACTCTCTATATCACCAGAACAAGGTTAGTTGTACGTTGCCTGAATGCCCCCTGAGACCTCATAAGCGCAGAGGGTATATCTATGCACAATCAGTGTATGAATAAATGTGTGGATCCATGGGTAATCAATCACGAGGCTACACCTAAAAATCATAAGTCAATCAGGTCCTCGACTCTGTTCGACACATGGCACCCGATCCAAAATATACATGTGTCATAGTGGGACGTGTCCTTCGTGGGAGAAAGAATGCCCCTCGCATAATCCAATGTGTCTCATCTCAAAATATCACTCACGGGGCCTTTCCCCCAAATGGAATCAGCGAGGTCCTCGACCCAAAATGTAACCAATGGGGTCTACGACCCATAAATCGGGTCTTAGACCCGAAACAATCAGTGTGTCATATCCTTCTTTGAACAAATGGAGTGACTCAAACTCGGATTGTAACTAATGGGGACCCCTAATCTAACCATTAACAAGCGTTCGATCCTCAGAGTCTGCATCTAAAGCCCGCCCAGGCACGACCATCAGAATTCGAAAACCCAATGCGCGTAACACAGGGACTCAGCTACTTGAGCGTGGCCATCGATGCTCGAAAAATAATGGGGAGCATCACCTGGAACTCGAGATATCAATCAGTCTCTCACTTAAATAGTCTATCTGGATTCGAAACTCCAAATTCATGTCGTACCCAGAGTGAACGTAGGCGACGACCTTACAACCTAGGTATCCCACAATCTCAATCCAACCCAAACAACAATAACTACCGCCTCTCTCAGATACAACAGATACCCCAACATCAAATGGAGAGAACTAGTGTACAACAACTATCAACAGTACATTGGAGTGTGTGTGTATGTGTATATGTGTATATATATATATCACAAATCATCATAGAATCATACACAACAAAGGCTAAGTATACCATAACCTCATCAATCACAGTGTTTGAGAAGAACATAAACAATCACAGTACATCATTAGTATCCAGGACAACGAAACCCCGCAGAGTCATATCTATACCAGAATCAGGCCACTGTATGACAATAAAATCAATACACAGTCTCTTGGTCAGCATATCTCCATAGCGCAGGCTATACATACTCTAACAGGTACAAGTCAAGTTAGTACACATGCTTGTCCTAGGGCACTAGCTCAAATTAGGCCCTTACCAGGCCCTTTCTTTGTGTAAAGCAACTCATAGGGCAGCGTCGGTATAATCTAAGCTAAGGCCAAAAAGGCTAGATAATCAAAAGGATGTCATCTACCCAGAATCATTTTGCAATCCAACTGCTATAAAAATATCTCCTGAGGCAACCATGTGCGGGCTACTGATAATGTGCCTTTCTCAAAACAGGGTGCCAATCCCCAGGACTAACTCATATAGCTAGTGTCGTATCACAAATAGCTCAGGAATCCCATAGGTTATAACATACACCTCGTTAACAAGGTCACATTCCCGTCTCTGACCTACCAGTGGCACAGTAACAACGCATTCCGTGTCACAGGTCACAAGGCTCTTCTAGGAGTATAACTATAACCATTCCTAGAACAAGGTGTGTTTCTCCGGTCACTAGCTGATAGCACGAATACATAATAGAGAACATCAATATATAGAATCATATAAGTCACAGGGCAACACAGAATCATGTTTAATTAGGCAAATATAAAGTATAATCACTTGTTAGTCTCATCAGCGAGTATATTTCAGTAATCTCAGGTCACACAACATACAAGTAAGAGTCAGTCTCAGTGTACGTACCTATCATATGTTCTCAGCATATCCAGCCCTTTTTTAGGCCTTTTTCATAGCCAACCAGTGGAAGAACTCAGATAGTATAGCAGCTACAACCAACATAGCCCTCAGTACGACAACTATCATCCCATAACATCATATATATACCACACACAGATCACGTACAACCATATACAACATATAGTTCACAACTCAATTCATAAATAGTACATTTCTAACCATTTTAATTAATCATCTCAGTCGAGTGAAAAGGAGAAGTAAAACGTAAAATTTGATTTCTAATTGATATCAAACTTTTCCATTTGTAACAACTTTTCAAAATTTAAAATTCAAAAGAAAAATTGTTGAGCGCATCTTTCCAAAATAAACATGCTTCAGCTCATTGTGTACCTCTCTCTCTTTATTGTAATTGATACAAAAAAAACATACAACTTGATTTTATATTATGTATGATTATATTTAAGATAAAATAAATAGAAATATGATTTTGTATAAAAAATTGACGTGTTCGATACAAAATTTTACATAGTTCAACATATTTTGTCCCCTTCTCTATTGTACTAGATACAAAAAAAGATACATAACCTGATTTTATATCATTTGAGACAAAATAAATAGAAACACAATATTGTATCAACTGATTTAGATTATACAAAATTTTATATATATCAACTACAATATTTGCCATTGTTGTATTCAATACAGAAAATATCCGAAAAAATAAAAAATACACACAATCTAACATTGTATCATGCACTGTTGTATTTTGATACAAAATTACATAGAAACCAATATTATATTATGCATTGTTGTATTTGATGCAAAATTACACAAAATTCAATATTGTATCATGCACGGTTGTACTTGATACAAAATTATACAGAATTTTAATATTGCGTCAATCACTATTGCATTTGATAAAAAATTACACATAATTCTAACGTTGCGCTAATCACTATTGCATTGATACAAAATATACAGAACTCAAACATTGTGCCAGTCGTTGTTGCATTTGATACCAAAAAAAGTACAAATAATCCAATATTGCTCATTCACTATTGTGTTTGATAAATACAGAGACGATCTAAAGCTGTTTATAAAATAAAAATAGAAGATGGAGAAGACGAATACAAAATAAAAAAGAAGATGGAGAAGACGAATACAAAATTTAAAAAAAAAAAACAGAAATGTATGAGTTGTTACATTTTGATTTTGCTATTTTTCCTTCTTGTAACCTTGAGAAACCGTTTGAGTTTCCTGCTGTAATCTCTTTCCATATGTAACGGCCCTAAAAAGTGCCCGAAAATGTGCCTCGAAATGCCGAAATTTTAAATTTCATATATCTCAAAATTCATTTGCTATTTCAAAAATCCGACTTCATGTTCTTGTTCAGGGAGGTCAAAATTAGGGGGAAAAGGGTCCAACCCCGATTTTAGAGCAATCGAATCACAATTTCAAATTTCTAAAAAATTAATTTTCAGAGACGGTCCGTGACAGCTCTGCGACGCGCCTCTATCACAGAGTGGTGTTAATTTTGCCCAGTTTTGTTGTCTCGGTCCAAGACTTTTAATTCTTGGGCCTACGTGTTCCCAAGCGTATTTTTACCTATACTTAGCTTTATTTCACCCTCATATCATCCTAAACATTTCCCAATACTCACCAAAACACTTAGCCATATTTTGACTCCAAAATTCAAGCCTCAAAAGTCTTATCCGGAACTAAGGATTTTCTTCAAGCTTCAAGCCTCCATTTTCAATCTTCACCTAGAACTTCTCCAAAGGTAAGGTATGTGGTGTTGAACCATTGGGTCCTTTCACCCATTGTGCCTAAGTCTCTTTTTTACTAATATTGCATGATTTAAAGTTGATTTTACATGTGGATCTTGTATATTAAGAAACTTTACTGCACAGTGATTTGAGTTCATGAAAGTATGGTTGTTTAGCATGTTTTGAGCTCTAAATCTTGGATCTAATGTTGGATTTGATAAGGGGTTTTGATGTGAATGTCTTGGGGGTGTTACAGGGTGTTGATTGATGGTTTTACAATGGTTTTTCCTGCATGATCTCATCTTTAAATTGCATAGTTTTGTACCACCATTACACACCCCCTAGGTGTTTGATAAAATGTCCGTTATGGTTTCTTGAGGAATTGAAAGTTCAAAGTATGAGATATGATATGAATGATGTTATGATGATGAAATGATCTTATGTATATGATGAATCCTATATAAAGTGTAGAACTCGACCATGCCCAATTTGGGCGGTCTAAGCACCCAGATAACCTACTGAAGGGTTTGTACTTCTCCACTTAGTGATGGGGAGACATTATCACTAACCTAGATAGGGCTTTGCACTCATCAACCTAGGGAAGGGTTTGTACTTCTCCACCGAGTGATGAGGCGGAATCATCACTAACCTAGATGTGGATTTGTACTCATCAACCTAGGGAAGGATTTGTTCTTCTCCACCATGGTGATGGGGTGGCATTATCACCAACCTAGATGGGGGTTTGTAAGCATCCACCTAAGTGATGGGACGACATCATCACTAACCTACCAAAGGGTTGTACATTCGGAAATTTAGCTAGGTCTCTTCTACACATATGATATCCTATATGAGCATGAATTACTTAAGCATGTTGTACTTAAGCATTGAACATACATGTCATATTGTATATTATGCCTATTGCTTAATATTATGCATTTTGATTATGATGTCTATCTATTGTTTTATTGCATCCTACATACTTAGTACATTGAAACGTACTAACGCATACTCTATGCCTATATGATGTCACCATGTAGGAACCGATGCCCAAGTTGATCTTCCTCCTCCACGTGGCTAGTTTGGTGCTATTCAAGCTAGTTGGTGAGTCCTCCACTTTGGGGACCTAGTCTATGCTCTCTTAATATGTATTGAGACTCTCTTTTTATGTTCTATTTGACTATAAGGGTAAGCCCGGTTACTTTGTCTTGGTCCCCGCTCTTATCTATGTAGTAGAGGTGTTTGTAGGACATGTTAAGTATCTATGATATGAGTTTAACTCTTGTCTTTTGATCATGATATTGTGCAAGCTTTTCCCTTAGCCCCATTTTTCCCCATTCTTTAATCTTTGAATGCTTAATTTATTGCTTCCACGACCAAGGATGTGTAATGATGCTTTATGAGGCTTGCTTGGGGTCTCTTCGGGTTCCCCTTACACTGTGTCATGCCTAGGCCCTGGGCTTGGGTTGTGAAAAACTCAGAACACTAGGTTGATAGATCCTCAGATTCCAAGACACCACGTCGATACGAGTCCTATTCATGGTTGTGAAGCGCGTCATGACTATGAATAGGAGGCTATGAGGCGTTTTAGGAAATGTTTCCCTTCTTCACGTTCTAAGTCGTGGTATAGAGTTTTGGTGAGTTTTTTTCCCCCTAATGGTTGTTCTTTGCTATGCTAGATCATGCCAAACACTAGAGGAAGACGGGCCCAAACTCCCGAGGAGTAACCTACCAATAGTGAGCTCCGGGATACTCTTACTCTGCTTGCCCAAGTGATGGCCAACCAAGTTCAACAAGGGGCCCAAGCCCCTCATACTACTAACCCGGGAGTTAGGGTAAGAGACTTCATGAGGATGAATCCTCCAGCTTTCTATGGGTCAAAAGTGGATGAAGATCCACAAGAGTTCATTGATGAGGTCTCAAAATCTTGAATATCATGGGTGTTGGGCTGAATGAAAAGGCGAAATTGGCGGCATACCAACTCAAAGGGGTAGCTCAAATTTGGAATGATCAATGAAAGGGTGAGAAGGGAAATGGTTATATGGTTCTTTGGAAAGAATTGAAATTGGCATTCCTTAATCAGTTTTTTCCTCTTGAGCTTAGGGAAGCAAAGTTGGTAGAGTTTATGAACTTGAAACAAGGTGCTATCAGTGTGAGAGAGTATGCCCTCAAATTTAATCAACTTTCAAAGTATGCTCCTCACTTGATGGCCGGTCCTTGATCAAGGATGAATAAATTTGTGATGGAGATCTCCGACTTGGTAAGTGAAGAATGCCGGTCTCCCTTACTTGTTAGTGACATGAACTTGTCTTAGTTGATGACATATGCCAAGCAAATGGAGGAGGAAAAGTTGAGAAGGAGGAGGGGCCATGAGGCCAAGAGAGCCCGTCTTGGGTGTAAGTTCCATAGGGGTGGCCGACTCCATCAAGGCCAAGGTCTTTACCATACTACTAATAGGGGGTTTTCCAAAGACTTCCCTAGGCCTTAAGGTTTTAGTGGTGTGGCTCCCATTGATGTGTGTCCTATATGTGGGAAGATTCATAATGACCCGTGTTTAAAGGGTTCTGATGCATGTTTGATTGTGGGGAGCTTGGTCACAAAAGGGTGGATTGTCCAAGAAACCGTGGCAAGGGCCGGGGGTACAAATGCGGTTCCATTGGATAGAGGTGGTCTCCAAGGTGGTGCCCCAAGACTCAATTGATTCTATGCTTTACATGGGAGATAAAGGGTTGGTGAGGTCTCCGATGTTGTTACCGGTATGTTGAAAATCTTTGATCTTGATGTATATGTTTGATTGATCCGGGTGTCAACCTTTCCTTTGTTACTCCCGTTGTTGCTAAAAAGTTCCATGTTGAGTCAGAGTTGTTGGTTGAGTCGGAGTTGTTGCATGAGTCATATGAGGTGTCTACTCCTATTGGTGTATCTATTGTTGTTAAGAAGGTGTATAGAAATTGTCCGGTTTGCATCTTGCATAAAATCTTACCTTGTGATCTTGTTGAATTAGATAAGGCTGATTTTGATGTTATTCTTGGGATGGATTCACTACAACAAATTTGATTATCAGAGACAAATAATTTCGTCACTTATAAATCATATTTCATCACTAAAAATCTTATGTGACGAAAAAAATTTCGTCGCTTAGTCGTCCCTAAATTTGGGTCGCTAAAAGATTACAAATATGACTTAGTGCTTCATCGCTAAAAAACTTATATTAGCTACAAAAAGAAAAATCGTCTCCAAATCCATAAACATTTGCGACAAATTCATTTGTCATAAAAAGTGTAATTTTTTTGTAGTTAATAGTATGATTTTGTCACTAAAAAAATTGTTACACCGACAAAATTATGTCGTCGCTTTAGTTGAATCAATGACAACGCTAATTGTTTCTAAAATTATATGCATTACATAGTTAAAATCAATCTAATTTCATCACTAATAATTGCCTTTTAGATACGAGAAAAAATCGTCCTTAAATGTATAAATTAGGGACAATTACTGTTGTCACAAAATGAAAAAGTACTTCGTATTTATAAAAAGGAAGTACTTTGAGAAATATATTTTTCATCACTAAATGTAGTCAATTTATGACTGACTAAATTATTTCGTGAAAAAAATATTTGTCTTGAAAAGTTAGATTTCTATTGGTAAAAGTTACCTTTAATCATAGAGTTTGTCACTAATTTCAAACATTGATGACATTTAATTATTTATATTAATATTATATTTTAAATTAGAGTTTCATAAATTGAAACTTAAATAATAAAACAGGTTAGATAATACTAAAATCAGCCCATGAGCATACCATTAAAAATCATCATCATCAACATACCCCAGTGCCTCAAAAGGCTCCCGCTCATTGCAGGGTGAGGAGGGGTCGGATGTACGC
>JAPFFP010047829.1:0-10155 GCA_026153255.1 Solanum medicagineum
TCTAGTCAAATAAATTATTACTATTTTAATTTACATACCAACAGTAGTGAAACTAATTTTTAACATCACATAATAATTTTCGACTTTAATATATGCATATCATTTTCATAATAAGATACTCAAAAATATACGGAAATAATCCTTTTATATAAATATTTTATTATAAGAGATTTAGAAAATAATAGTAACTTACAATAACTTGTCGAAGCTCCACGCAACAAACCACCTCCCTTAAATTCTAAAAATATTTAAGCAAACCGTATATACATCTATTTGTTTTCTTCTCTGACTCTTTGTGTATGAATGAAAAGAGCAGAAATGTTATGCCTATTTATAGGCTTATTACTGCTAAAGAAAACATTAAAAAAACAACAATTGGAACGACATCATGATACTACTTGCAACAAAAAGATGAAGCAATTGTTTTCTCCAATCAATACTGCCACTTGATTCATTTTTCTTTTCTTAATGAAGGGACAGCAACTCAACTTTCTCACTACTATATATTTATTAAAATAAAGAAGGGTTATCATGATGATTCCACTACACCCATGTGTTTATAAAAATAAAAGTAAAGTCATCATGTTGCATTCCACACTACGACCACCACTATATGTTTTTTTTTTCTTTTTTTTCTTTTTTTTTTAATCGTTACATTAAGAAGGTACCATGACAGGCTATGGCTACCACAATCCAATAAAAGAACTCAAAGAGAATGAAAGCAACTAAAGATGTCCTCTTGAAGGCAAGGGAGGACTCACCAAATCTGGATCAAGGAGCTCTGAACCTCAACGATTCACCTGCAGAAGTCCTCTATCTACAGAATTTGCATCATAAAATGATACAAGCTCCAAAGGGGCATTAGTACGTGGAATGTACTATATATAAAACGGAATAAAGTACACAATGTGGGCTATACAATAATAAATGGCATTTTCTCATCAATCACTCAACCTCAACTCAGAGTAAGGAACATGACTCTATCACATATCCATCCATCAAGGCATCATACCTCACATCAATCTCAGAGTACTATCAACAGGAACCTATCTGGGAGTTTCGATAACCGACAATCACCACCTATGAGCCAGTGGTGATACAACGAAAAAGATATCATTGTTACATCACCCAATACCTTATCAGGGTAAAGGAAGAGTCTATCAGGGACCCCAAAGAAGTCTATCAAGTCCTCTGTGGGACAAAGAAAACATTCGCTTTCACGGTCCAATCCTTTCCTACGCTGGCAATGTAGTTAATGAGTGTGAGTGAGACTCATTCTTACCCATTTTGGTGATAATACTCCTTCCAAGATTCAACATGCTCATAAGTCTATCAACATCAGGTTGGTTATACAACCAACCCCCCCTTAGGCAGGGACCTCATCTCATCTGACATCCTATCAAATCAAGGAATTGAATCTTCCTTTCAAAACTCTACCAGAATCTCATTTAAACCTCAAAGACATTAGTTTCATATACTTCAGCCATCACAATACCCATCTCATGACTCAGACAGCGACAATCAACACATTCAGACAGTCCAAGTTTTAGACATCATCCCTAAGTTCATTGTTGAAAGCTTTAGCAAGGAATTCAGGTAGCGCAATTACACAATCATACACTAATACATGCAAACAGTTAGTTCATAGTATGATGATCATCAGTTTAAGAACAAGTACGTAGAATTTAGAGAAAATTTTCAGTATAACATTCAATAACTGAACACAAGACCTATAAGCTATCAACTACTCAACCTAGACCAATCAAGGGTTATATGGGAGAACAATCTCATGTTCTAGATAGCCTTTACATACCTGAGATTGAAGAATTACAACTCTTCCTTAAGAACTTGGACTCAACCCCCAATCCTATGAGCTTTTCTGTCTCTTCTCTTAAGGTTTTCTTGCGTAGAACCTATGAAGTATGGGTTTTCAGAAATGCCTTTTGTACTAATTTAGGCTTAAAATATGTTTTGGGGTATTAAAATAGGTTGGGAATACCTAAAATAGACTTGCCAAATTTAAAAGAAAATTCGTCACCAAAATTATACTGGTCCACGATGCAGACCCATTTTGCACCAGGTATTTTTGATAATTTCGACCTTCATCGAAATTTGAAGAAAAAACAGAAGTGTGGATCCGCGATGGGTTCGCGTCGTGGCCTTATCGTGCACCCTCACTATTTTTGGTCAAACTTTCAACAATTATTTTTCGACCCAGTTGCTCTAAAATCAGGTCTAGACCATTTTCTCACTTGATTTTTTGTGCTGATCGTAAATCCAGTCTCAAATTTCCCATCAAAGCTTTGAAAGACGCGCTATGCGCACAATTACAGTTTAGGGACATTTCGGTAATTTTATAGGGTGTTACATCACCTTCCCCTTGGGATCTTTCATCCTCCAATGGAGAGTAAAGATAGAATAAAAGCACGAGTAACCTCCAAAACTCATCTCATTCCTCAATCGGGAACTCTCGAACTCTCAACTATCCATCACTTGTCTATCTATGTACTAGACTCTAGAATAGAATTGGATTAAGACATCAACTCAATAAAAGGAGACATTCATTAACGTTAAGGATAGGTATGTTACCTTCGAGATCGTCATCAATCGGCACTAATAGGTGAGGGTATTTGAGTTTCATCGCTTCCTCATCTTCCCACATAGCTTCTTCAACAAATTGATTCCTCCAAAGAACTTTGACGGAGGCTATCTCTTTGTTCCTTAGCTTCTGAACTCGTCGATCAAGGATTTGGATTGGAGTTTCTTTGTAAGGTAAGCTATCCTTCACTCCTGTACTCTCGATAGGAATTGCTAAAGCCGGATCTCCTAAACACTTCTTCAGGATTGAAACGTGAAACACCAGATGAACTCCATCTAGCTCGGAAGGCAAGTCTAGCTCATAAGCGACCTTCCCAATCCTCCTCATAATCTGGTACGGTCCGATATAAAGTGGACTTAACTTCATCTTCTTACCAAACCTCATGACACGCTTCATGGGTGACACCTTTAAGTACACCCAATCATCCACCTCAAACTCCAAGTCCTTTCTCCTCACATCCGTATAAGATTTTTGACGGCTTTGCTGTCTTCAACCTTTCTCTGATGACCTTTACCTTCTCCATAGACTGGTGGACAGATCAGGTCCGATCAACTCAGCTTGACCTACCTCAAACCAAACAATCGGTGATCTACACCTCCCATATAATGCCTCATAAGGAGCCATCTGAGTGCTGGCATGGTAGCTATTGTTGTATGCAAATTCGATCAATGGTAGATGATCATCCTAATTCGCTTTGAAGTCAATGACACACACTCTCAACATGTCCTCCAAAGTTTGAATAATGCGCTCTGCCTGTCCATTCGTCTAAAGGTAGAAGGGTGTGCTTAGATTCACTCTTGTACCCAATCCTTTCTGGAAAGATCTCCAAAATTGGGAGGTGAATTAAGCTTCTCTATCTAAGATAATGGACAAGGGAACCCCGTGCAACCTCACAATCTCATGAATGTACAGTCGCGCATATTCATCAGCCGTATTAGTTATCTTAACTGCCAAAAAGTGGGTTGAATTGGTCATCTTATCAACAATCACCCATATCAAATCATGCTACTTTTGGGATCTTGGTAGGCCAGTCATGAAATCCATGTTGATCACCTCCCATTTCCACTCAGGAATTTCAAAGTTTGAGCCAATCCACACGGTCACTAATGTTCAATCTTGGCCTGTTGACAATTGGGACATTTAGAGACAAAATCAACAATGTCCCTCTTCATTCCATTCCACCAATAGACTTCTCTCAGTCGTGGTACATCTTAGTAGAACCGGGGTGAATAGAATATCTGGAGCTATGAGCTTTAGCCATGATCCCATCTCGAACACCATCAACATCGGGTACGCATAGTCTACCCTGGTATCTCAACACCTCATCTCCCCCTTTGGAGAAAACCATCACCTTCTGCTTGTGCACTGCTTCTTTCAATTGGAACAAGACAGGTCTTGGTCTTGCTTTTCTTTCATTTCTGACATGAAGGATGAGGTGGACGCATTCTGAACATTGACCCTGCCTTCGTTGTTCTCCTCAAGTTGTACTCCCAGTCGAGCTAATCTATGCACTTCTTTAGCTAGTTCTCTTTTCCCTTCCTCCATATGGGCAGTGCTACCCATAGACATCCTGGTAAGAGCATCAACAACAATGTTAGCCTTACCTGGGTGATGGAGAATGCTCATGTCATAATCCTTGAGCAACTCCAACCACCTTCTCTGTCGTAGGTTGAGCTCCTTCTGGCTGAATACGTATTTTAGACTCTTGTGGTCAGTGAACACATTCATATTTGCACTCTGTACAAATAGTGACACCAGATCTTAAGTGCGAATACCACTGCTGCCAACTCGAGATCATGAGTCAAATAATTCTTCTCATAGATCTTAAGTTGTCTAGAAGCATAAGCTATCACCTTCCTCTCTGTATCAACACACAACCCAGTCCAACTTTACATGCATCACAATAGATCATGAAGTCTCCCGTCCCATCTGGCAAGGTCAAAACTGGTGCTGTAGTCAATCTAGTCTTCAACTCTTGAAAACTCTTTTCACATGCCTCAGACCATTGAAACTTGGCCTTCTTCTGAGTTAGCCTAGTCAATGGTGTTGATAGAGAAGAGAAGCCCTCAAAAAATCTATGATAGTAGCCTGCCAAACCTAAGAAGCTTCTAATTTCTATCAGAGAAGTTGGTCTAGGCCAGTTCCTAACCGCTTCAATTTTCGGGGTGTCTACCGATTACCATCTCCCAAAACAACATGGCCTAGGAAAGTCACAGACTTGAGCCAAAACTCACCCTGAGAGAATTTTACATATAAATCATGGTCTTTGAGAGTTTGCAAGACCGCTCTAAGATGATTAGCATGCTCCTCTTCATCCTTTGAATACACCAAAATATTATCAGTAAGTACAATTACAAACATATCAAGATACGATCTGAATACCCTGTTCATCAAATCCATGAAAGTTGCAGGTGCATTTGTTAACTCGAAGGACATGACCAAGAACTTTAAATGACCATACCATGTCCTAAAGGCTATCTTTGGAAAATTGTTGTCCCTTATTTTCAACTGATGGTAACCCAATCTGAGGTCTATCTCGGAGAAACAAGTAGCACCCTGAAGTTGGTCAAATAGATCATCTATTCTGGGGAGAGAATACTTACTTTATTGTGACCTTATTCAGTTGTCGGTTGTCTATGCACATTCTGAGAGACCCATCTTTCTTACGCATGAATAGGACAGGAGCACCCCAAGGAGAGACACTAGGCCTTATGAAACCTTTCTCTAACAAGTCTTTCAATTATTCTTTCAACTTTTTCAACTCTGCAGGGGCCATTCTATAAGGTAGAACTGAAATGGGTTGGGTCTCGGGAAGAATATCAATCCCACAGTTAATCTCCCTATCAGGAGAGACTCCACATAGATCATCAGGAAACACCTCTGAAAACTCATTTACAATCGAGATAGGCTCAAGAGTCGAAGGTTCAACATCATCTGACTTGACTCGCATGAGGTGGTAAATTTAACCCTTGGAGATCAACTTTCTGGCCCTAAGATAAGAGATAAACTTGCCCTTAGGTGCAACAGAACTCCCTTTCCACTTTAAGACAAGTTCATTAGGAAATTGGAACTTAACAATTCGGGTTCTACAGTCAACAGAAGTATAACATGCGTGAAGCCAATCCATGCCAAGTATCACATCAAAGTCAACCATCTCCAATTTTACCAAGTCAACTAAGGTATCTCTATGATAAAGGGACACTATGCAATCCATGTAAACCCTATTAGCTAATATCGACTCACTTGTAGGATTAGAGACAACAAAAGGTTCAAGCAAACACTCTGGGAGAATCTCAAACTTACTAACCACATAAGGAGTCACAAAAAATAAAGTGGCATCCGGTCAAGTAATACATTGCAATAGAAAAAGTAAGGACTTAAAGCATACCCGTAACCACATCTGGTGCAGCCTCTTAATCTTTTCGATTACCCATAGCATAAAGGTGGTTCGTCTCGCCTCCTGTACCAATAGTAGTACCCCTCTGATGATTGCCTACTGGAGGTGCTGTCGAGGATTGTGCTCTACTGCTCCCTTTACCTCACCTCCTCTTTGGACACTCATAACTGAAGTGACCAATATGTCCACATGAATAACAAACATCTTTTTCCACACAACACTCGCCTAGATGAAGCTTACCACGCTTGTCACAAGGTGGCTTTCCTGTCGCACCTTGGGTCACACTGGCCTGAGATTGGGCACCCTAAGCCCTGAAATTCTAGTAACCATGAGATTTCTACTCATATCTGTTTGTCTAAACGGGCGCACTAGCTACAGAAGGTGCATGATGACATGATCTTTTCGGGAAGTAGGACTTGTCACGGTTATTCTGCCTCTACTGGCTAGGCTCATGCCTAGCTGATTTTTCCCTCCTGTTCATTTGCTCTTCTCTATCTGTTTTCTTGTCCTCCTTTGTCTGTTGGGCATACACCATGATTCTGGAGATATCCACGTTGGGGATCAACAAGGCTGCTTTGTACTCCTTCTGCACATGTCTGCCCAGGCCAGACACAAACTTCCTCATCCTGGCCCCTATGTCTTGCACCATCTCCGGAGCATACCTAGACAGCTTAATAAACTTAAGGTTGTACTCCTTAACTGTCATAACTCCTTGATTCAAGTTCACGAACTCATCTACCTTAGCCTACCTAAACTTTTGAGGGAAGAAATGGTCTAGGAAAGCAGGTTCAAACTCTTCCGATTCTGTAGGCTCCGCATTCCACCCATACCCTCCTCCCATTGGTTGTAATGCACATTAGCAACGTCTTTCAGCTGGTAGGAAGCAAGCTCAAGTCCCTCAGTCTCATCAATATGCATAGCTTTCAGGACCTTATACATATCATCAATAAAATTCTATGGGTCCTCCTCTACTTTCGACTCCGTATACACTGGCGGGTTCATCCTCATGAAGTCTCTGAGTTCAGTTGCAGCTGAGGGATCTTGTGAGCTAGAACTAGGAGTGTGAGGACCTCGGCTGTTACTCTGGGAGGAATCAACTGAGTCAACATGGTGATGGCTCCCCTAAACTCTACCGTGATGCTGGGAGCTGGCTGGGGCTGAACAGGGGGTGCCTGTGGGGCCTCAGTAGTCCTAGCAGGTCATCCCCGTCTCCTTGCCTCTATCTAAACTGGGACTTTTGGTCGATCATTCACAGCAGCTGGGGCTAAGACATCTCTCTGAGTGGTTGTTCTCTTTGGCGGCATTTTCTGTAAACGTGTAATGCATGAGTTAAAATGAGATTTCCATAAAGTTAAACTCTATTGCATGAATTTTAGATCATAGATGAAGGGTAACACTTGCTAATGTCCTATAACCTCCTGCTTATGAAGTGTGGTGCACAACACACCCACAAACAAGACTCTACTAGACATGGCTTCATAGACTCCCAAAGACACTCGAACTTTGGGTTCTGATACCAAGTTTGTCACACCCCGGGAGGGTACTCTAGGCGTAACTGGCACTCGGAGACTATTGATAGTCCCCAAGTGAACCACCCAGTCCCATCACACTAATGCAAAATCATTAATTTAGCAGAAGACATTAAAGAGATGTTATCAGTGGGCTACAACTATCAACTCTGTCTATGACATGGAATAAGATTAACAAACAAAAGTTAGTCTAAAAAAAGGAAAAGGGAAAAAAGAACCCCCAACATCAGCCATCATCAATCTACGTCTATGAAGCCTCTATAGCTACTATCTAAGAAGGTACCATGATAGGCCATGACAACCATAGTCCAATAAAAGAACTCAAAGAGAATGAAAGCAACCAAAGATGTCCTCCTGAAGGCAGGGGAGGAATCACCAAATTTGGGTCAAGGAGCTCTGAACCTCAACGATTCGCCTGCTGACGTCCTCGGTCTACAGAATTAGCATTATAAAATGATCAACGCCAAAGGGGAGTTAGTACGTGGAATGCCATGTTTGTAAAGAGGGCTAAAGTAAACAATATGGTCTATACAATAATAAATGACATTAGCTCATCAATCACTCAACCTCAACTCAGTGTAAGGAACAAGACTCTATCACATAATCATCTATCAAGACATCATACCATCACATCAACCTTAGAGTTCGATAACCGACAATCACCACCTATGAGCCAGTGATGATACAACGAAAAGATGTCGTTGCCACATCCGCCCAATACTTTTCCAGTGTAAAGGACGAGTCTATCGAGGACCCCAAAGAAGTCTATCAAGTTCTCTGTGGAACATCAGGTTTCTCAGTCCAATTCTCTTCTATGCTGGCCATATAGTTAATGAGTGCGAGTGAGACTCACTCTTATCCATTTCAATGCTAATACTCCTCCCACGACTCGACATGCTTATAATTCTATCAACATCAGGCTTGTTATACAACTAGCCCTCCCTCAAGTGGGGACCTCATCTCATCTGACATCCTATCAACTCAAGGAATAGAATCTTCCTTTCTAATCTCTATCATAATCTCATTTAAACCTCAAGGACATTAATTTCATATACTTCAGCCATCACAATACCTATCTTAAGACTCAGACCATGATAATCAACGCATTCAAACAATCCAAGCTCTAAACACCCCTAAGTTCATTCTTGAAAGCTTTAGCAAGGAATTCAGGTGGGGCAATTACACAATCATACAATAATACATGTAAACAGTTAGTTCATACTATGATGATCATCAGTTTAAGAAAATATACATAGAATTTAGAGAAAATTTCAGTATAACATTCAATAACTGAACACAAGACCCATCAACTATCAACTACACAACCTAGACCAATCAAGGAGCACATGAGAGAAAAATCCCATGTTCTGGATAGCTTTTACATACCTGGGTTTAAAGAATTAAAACTCTTCTTTAAAAACTCGGACTTAACCCTAATCCTATAAGCTTTCTTGTCTCTTCTCTTAAGGTTCTCTTGCGTAGAACCTATGAAGTATGGGTTTTCAGAAACTCCTTTTGTACTAATTTAGGCTTAGAAATGTATTTTGAGGTATTAAAATTGGTTGGGAATACCCAAAATACCCTTCCCGAATGTAAAAGAAAATTGGTCACCAAAATTACACTGGTCCGCGACGCGGACCCATCGTGCATGTCACGCCCCAAGTCCCATTAGGGTGGACCAGCACCCGTTGCCAATAAGGCTCGGGAGAACCAAACTATATCTATGCACTTTCTATACATTTTATAATGGATTTCTATATTTATCATGCCTTTATGCAAGTAAACAGTAATACAAGCCAAAAGAAAATGCATATGACTAGGCCGTGGGGGCCATAGTGTCTGAAGTACGAGACATGACCACACTTTAATTTACATAGTCTACAAAGCCTCTAGATAATAGAAAGTATCAAATAAGAGTCGGGACAAGCCCCACCTCGAATAACTATACAATACAACCATATAAGCTTTAGACAGGCACAAAGCTCCAGAACAACCTGGAGCTTAGAAACAACAGCTGGATGTCTTGGACTCTAATGGGGGAGATCTAGTAGCACCTGTACCTGCAGCATGAAATGCAGGTCCCCCGCAAGGGACTTAGTACGAGATAGTGTACTGAATATGTAAGGCAACAAATACTTTATATGAAATAACAACTCAAATGAAGCCATGCACTAGTGTAGAATAAGAGACCACCTTTGAATATACTTTGGAATCATGTACATTAAGTTCTTTATGTTGTTTTACCTTTACCGTATAATCTGTGCACATCTTGTACTGTAAATGACCAGCTGATCAGTGGTAAACTGTATCGGGATCGTCCCTGGCTAGGTTCTTCCTCAACCCCTCGGGCTACCACCCGTAATAAGATTTTCCCTGGCTAGGTGATTCTTCCACCCCTCGGGACATTAGGATCATCCCTGGCTAGGTTTTTCCTTAACCCCTCGGGCTACCACCCATGATAGGATCATCCCTAGCTAGGTGATTCTTCCACCACTCGGGCTACCACCCATCAAAAACTATATACTTTGCTTTATCTTTCAATTACCTTTGAGGTGATTCTTTTGGTGGTCAAAATATTGAAGTTATAAGGCTGTATAGGCAGCATATGACATATGAATAATCATGCAAGA
>JAPFFP010047830.1:0-10155 GCA_026153255.1 Solanum medicagineum
GGCGGTTCTACCGCAGCGGAGACCTTGTCGGCCCGCTTATGTATGTCTATGGATATTTATTGTCGGCTGAGTTCGCCATGGTTCACTGTTTGCAGGTGGGCTAGTCAGTGGAACAGAGGAAACTCTGCCGAAGTTTCGGTAGATTCCTTAACTGTCGTGACTGGAAGTCCGATTTAATGTTTGTCTGGGTGCCCAATCGGCACTAGTCACGACCCCTGGGTTGGGTCATGACACTTTATTTCTTTATCAATTAATCAGCAAGGTCATTTGAGAGTCTCATTATATTACATATATCCATATTTATAGTTTCCTCACATGGTTATACTTCTCACTTTTTAGCAGCTGGCTGTATGCTTGTGAAAGCTGCTCGGAATCTAGTATCTTGGGTACTATCTTCCTCTAGTTTTCTTTAAAAACATCTAATTATCAAGTGTTGAAATTATTTCTTTCATACTAATTGATGTTTCAGTCAAATATTTTATTATCTGTTAGTGCGAACCTCCATTGTGTAACAGAACATTTATTGTCTATTCATATGGTTGATCTGAAGGACTACTGGAAATGGATTTTTTGTGCAAAGAAAGTAACATGGAGGAGTCTTTATCACCTGGAGTGTTTGAGATACCCGGAGAGCCAGCAGTTGTTATTAATGGGCTGCCTCCTGTTTCTTCAAGTGCTGATACCCTTTTCCCATGCACAGTAGTTACTGATGCCGAATAACATAAGAATGCTGGTTTTGGTCAATGGTTCGAAGGAAGAGAAGTTGGAAAGTTATTTGGGGACAAGTATTGCAATGCAAAAGTTACTAAATGTGATGAGGAAACTGGTTAGTTCAAGGTGAAGTATGAAGATAGGGACACTGAAGATCTTGAGTGCCATGAGTTGGAAGAAGTACTTCTTCCTTTGGACATTAATATTCCATTGAAAAAAGTAGCTACAAAAGGTCACTAAGAGAAACAAGAGATCCATTCAAAATTTGGAGCTAGACCTTAAAATCAAGGTGTAAAAAATGAAATGGTAAAAAAAATATCGTATTTATGTAGAGCACTGAGTAAGACATGAGAATTCTAAAACATCTTGTGGGGATGTACCATTCTGAGTTGAATCTATAAAGTTTTATCAACAAGTTTGCCAGTATGCAATTTCTTTTGAAGTTCTCATTCTAAGTAGTTGTATAAAAATATTTGTTTGGATAGTCTTATTTTAAGTTGCTCTTAAGCATTAACTACGAAGTTGGAAATTCAAACATTTCACTTTTAGCTTATATTTTCTTTTTTTAAAATTTGTTATTATCTTAGATTAAAATTAAAAGTGAAAAGTGTGTTGGAAAATGTTATAAGTTATGTTTTAAATTTAAAATATAACTTCAAGTTGGATTTATGATTTTCATGGCTAAACACTGATGATTGAATAAAGTGAAAAGTGTTTTATATAATGTGAATAATTATTTTTGTCAAACCATCGATTCCTTAAATGAAGAACCAAAATAAGGATCATAAGTCATAGTTGCAATGTAAATTTAAGCACTATACATTGTTGATATAAGTATTCTGATGTTTTCATTGTAATTTAACATATTATAACATGTCATATAACATTTGTTCTAGTTATTAAAAATAATACATATTAAAAATTGCTTTCAATGCATATTATTCTATACTCTTTTTAATACTCATTTTAATCTAAAATAAATACAAAATTTATTCCTGAAAAAGAATTTGACGTGATGTGTTCTCTTAAGGTGCATCCCAATGGAGTCAAAAAAAAATTTGCTACTCTAATTTGTCATGACTCGATATCTTAAGTCGTCATGACACCTCCCATAACCCACCAGTAGGCAAGTCAACCAATAACTCAAAACATCAAGAAATAGGAGTAATGGGAAGAAAATAGTTGAAGCAATAATTTAAGAACAAAGGGAGATAAAATAGGCTCTAAGCAATCAAACTAAGCAACCAAAGCACGACCACGCCTACCATGTGGGCCTTAAATAGGGCCATCTGGATATTGGAGTGGTTTATTTTTGGTACACAAACTTAATTAAAGGAAAATATTTATCCCACTTACCTCAAAACTTTAACACACAAGCCTAGACCATATGCTCGAGGACCTAAACAGTCTGGTCTTACTGGCTATCAATTTGTTGATGAAAGGCAATGCTGAGATCAATACATCAAGGACGTACTCCTTTTTCTATTAGAAACATTAAAGGAATCTATAATGTACTCAACTTTTATATGACTAGTAGGCGCATCAACGTTCTTTTATATATCAATTTGGCTACTTATACCTTTTGATACCA
Organism: Solanum medicagineum; assembly: GCA_026153255.1. NCBI lineage: Eukaryota > Viridiplantae > Streptophyta > Magnoliopsida > Solanales > Solanaceae > Solanum > Solanum medicagineum. The sequence continues at coordinate 2,303 of JAPFFP010047830.1, forward strand.
CGATGGATATGACATATTATAAGATGTGGTTCTGATTCTGGCAAAGTATACAAACTTCTCGCATTCCTTATAGAACCTACTGGCTATGTATATATCACTATACCAAATGAGGGAGATACATGTGTCCTACTATGCTATCTCGGTGGGTGGGTCTATACATTTTGTTAATGATGCTTAAGTTCTACTACATTTCCTTCATTCATATGCATTGCCTATCACTTGTATAATTTGTTGTTATTTGGCACCGCTCGTTCGTATGACTAACCAGCTAGGTTATGTCTGTTGTTTGTACCTTTTGAGATTATGGTGTTTTGTTAGGTTATTGTTTGACTATTGTTTTTTTCTTAGGTTGCACTAGCAGTTAGTTATTTATGTGTCTTATTATTGACTTGATGTTGGAACTCGTTGTTAGGTTGAGCTCGATTAGTTCTTAGGCTATTAGGTTGATTAACTGTGGCGATGGTCCGTTGTTCCTTGCTTAGTTGACATTCATGGTACATTCTTGGTGAGAGTGGGTTGTTAGACTTGCACTTTTAGGTATGTTCCTTGACTCGATTTCTTCAAATTGTGTAACCTATTTCTCAATTTTTATTACCCGTCCTATCTAGATTATATCTCCTATATAGTACTTGTATTGTACTTTCCTTATTTATATATTATTTGTACTTGCACTATCTATAGAGCTTAGTCGGGCTATGCCTATTGAGTACTATTTGTTTCCTACTTAAAATATATATGCTTCTGTACCTTGCATATCATAGTATGAGTTCTCACCGTTCATTTGGATTTCATGCATATCAACTTTTAGACTTCAAAGACCAGGGTGAGCCTCTAGTGTTCAGAGTTATCAATCAATTTCAAACTATTTTGGCGAGTCTAGTTTTTATTGTGTTACAGATAATCTGTACTCAATTGGTAATTGTAAAAACCTTGTACTACTATTTTGATTAGATACTAGATTAGTGACTGATCCCACTTCTTTCAAATTGTTTCTTGTATTATATTTCAGTTTTTTTCTCTTTTTTTTATTAGATTCATGCTTCCTATTGTATCTTCCACATGATTGTCTAATGCTTATGGTTATGCACTGTGTTTTAGATTTACTTATTGATGAGGTATAGTAGGTGTCATCATGAAATTGGCAATTAGACTATGACACAAAAATTTCTTCTATGGCCCAAAAATGTTGCCTGTAAATTTTATTTCTCTGTACATTTGAATATCTGAACCCCTGTGCTCTGATAAGGCATTTGTGACTTCTAAAGTATTATATCATTGAAGTGAATTAAGTTATTTTAGAACCTTATTCTTAATTAGCATGGTTTAAAGAATTCATCAAAAATAAAATTGTACCATAACTGTACATCACTTGAATTTTATCTACATTTCTATTGAATATCTTCTACTATAAAGGAACTTCAGAAAAAGAACAATTATTCATATTTTAAAAAAATTACACTGTAAATACACATAATTTTTTTTACCATTTTAATGCTTCATTTCAATCTAAAAGAAATATAAATTTCATTTCGAAAAATATAACCAGACACGATGATTCCATAGAGTGCAATTCATTGAAATCAAATCAAGTATTTTTGGACTCTTAATTCTTAATTAATATGAATTTAGTGAATTTTTCAAAAAGAAAAAAAAAGATAAATTGCATATTATTTGTTGTATATCACATGAATTTTAACTATAATCACGCTGAATATCTTCTATTATCTATCTATAATATCTTAAAAACATGAATTCCCTAAGTTTAAAAATTAAATTACTATAATGTCATTCTTAAAAACTTAATATCCTAACTAAAAAATACCGCAAAAGCTCCGTGTATGAGTGAATGTATATCTTAGAAGAAGATGTGCTCCTTCAGAAAAGCCACGGTAAGTCACCTGGTCCTAATTATACCTTTCATCTCTTCAATTAAAAAACTTCTTCCTTCAAACATCTTCTCTTTTTTTATTCTTAGCACACGTGAATCTAGGATATAAAGTTTATGGATCCTCAATAATGATAATTTAGAAAAAAAAATGAATTTATTTAAAAACTAATTTGAGGGGTATTCAACAATTATGTATTGTACGACAATAATAATATCATATTTAGTGTAATTTCATAATTTGTTCTTTTGGATTATTTCCATGATTATAGTAATAGTTCAGATAAGGCCAATTAAGCTTCCCTTGAACTGTTAAGTCTATCTTCACTATTATCTAATTTTTTTCATTGTCTTAGAGTATTTTTTTATATGTATTAATATAAGTTAGTATTAATATTCTTATAAATCTTGAGACAATTGTATCTTTTAAGTGTACATGTGACAAATTTATCTAAACTTTGAAAAAGATACTATCAATTTTCTATTATTATTTTTTTGAAACACAAATAAACATGATTTGTTCTATTATGGAATAACCTTCTATCTTCAATACTTTCTTTGACTATCAACATAAACTCTATTTTCTTACTCTTATGAATTGGAATAGAAAAAGTGTGGTCTAAATATTTCATGAACTATCATGAGAAATAAAAATATCGTCATTCAAAGAATATCATGGTTGAAAAACAAAGAGAAATGATGGTCAAAACCTGTTGTTTGTAGCACTATTTGTTTGAGCAATGAAATTTCATAAATAAGTTCTTGCAAACATTAATTAATAGTGTCTTGATAAGAAGCATGGAAATAGAGATGAATGGAGAACTTGCCTTTGACTAGATGCATATATATATCTTCAGGTTACACAATATTATTAGTTTTTGTTATATTTATTATTTTATTTATTATTAATTTACAACTCAATCAATATTTTCCAAATATGAATACATACATTTTAAATATTACTCTTACAAAATTTTGGTAGAAAAAAAAAAAACTACACATGCAATGCATGTGACAAAAGGCTAGTTAACAAAAAATAGTGAAGTGTAAATTATTTATATAGCTTCTAAAACAATAAAATTATTCTTAGATCATCAGGCCTTTTTATTAAGAACATGAAATAATTCTAGTCCAGTCAAATGTCCCGACAATACAAATTGACAACATATCAAAAAAAAATTATTTGAAATGGAAAGAAATGAAAGAAAACAAAGACCTAACATGAAAAAGGAAAAAATAATCCCTAGCTAGTCCAATCTTCATCTCTCAATTCTCATCTTCAATGACTCACTCCGCATCTGAAAAAAGCCTTACGAGCTATTAGGAGACGAGAATAGGCCAAGACTCATCCATCTACTTCATAGTTGCAGCAATAGAAGTGAAAGACCAAAAGGTTTGGGAGGATTTCATAAGGTAAGAGACGTTCAATGCTCTCACAAACTCCATGAAATCAAGCACCATCAATGCCACGGTCCAAACCTAGGGCCTAGACGTGACACGGTGAATGGAAAGCTCGAAGGCAACCCAAACAAGCCTCTTAGTATATCGTATACACATCCTTGGTTATGGAAGCAAATTAAAAAAACATAAGAGTTAAATAAATGAAAAGGGAAAGGGACTAAGGGAAACCACTCATAATAATGATAGAGTAAGAAGAGTCAAGCTTCAATAACATAATCGAACCATGACATAATATCCAACGACACCTCTAACATAGAATGGAGCAGTGGCCAAGACACTTTCCTGGCTCACCCTCATTTAACAAGTATCCAACATAAGATCAAGAATCTATAAAGCATGAATGAGAATAGCTATCTCCCTCAGATTGGAGGACTCATAAACTAGCTTCTTCACAAGAACCAGCTAACCACGAGGAGAGGGAGGATGATCAAATGGAGCTCTAGTACCTACATGGTAACATCATGTCGGCATAGAGTATGCATTAGTATGTTTGAATGTACTAAGTTTGCGAGGTGCAATGCAACAAAAATCATGAGCCATAATAACAAGATGCTTAGTCATAATCAATAAACGTAAGCTCAATATGCCATGTGTAATCAATGCGTAGTATGAAACATACCTATGAATAATCATACTTCCATATCCTGTTTAACACCATAAAGTAACATAAATAAATCATCCAACTACCTTGTACTAGAGGCTAAGGGATATAGAATAGGTCATAACCCCTTCTAGAAGGTAATGGATAGTACATGAGAGTAAAGGAGTAGCATAGGTCATAACCTCTACATGTAAGCATAACATAATATAACATATTGAATCACACATGAGGGTGAGGTGTACCACATAGTTCATAACCCCTACATGTGAGTACATAACATTAAATCGCATATGAGGGTGAGGCGTACCACAGAGTTCATAACCTCTTCATATGAGTATAAGATATTGCATAACATCACATCATACATGAGGGTAAGGTGTAAAACATAGTTCATAACCATTCATGTAGAAATTTGGCCTTGTACTAGAGCGTAAGACATATAACATAGTTCATAACCCCATCTAGTAGGCTTTACAATTCATAAGAGCATAATCCTTAGCATAAGTACTCAATAACTCATCAACAATCGAGACTTCTGAAACTCATGCAAGAGGTAATAGAAAAACTTGAGAATTCTTGTCAAGACATTTTATCAAACACTTGGTGGGTGTGCAAGGCTAGTTCAAAATCATGCAATTCAAGAGTGTAATAATATGAGAAAACTCAATGTAAATCAACCCACCAACATATAGTAAAACCCTCATGTAAGATACCTTAAAATGTATCATCAAATCTCATAATAGATCATGGTTACATAACCCAAAAACAAGCATAGTCTCAATAGACAAAACTCATTAATAATACAAGCTTGAAATAGATAGTCATGTATAATAAATCAATATTTCATAACACCCCCAACTTCTTTCATGCTTACAATCCATAATAAGAGATACCCATAGATAATACAACTTTAAAACATGCAATTTTCATAAAATAGGAAGATTGGGCTCCATGGGTGAAAGGACCCAATGGATGAAACCCACGTACCTAAATTTGGGAATTCCTTGGTGTAGACGTGAAGCTTGAAATAGAGTTCTTGAGATCCATAATTAAGCTTGAGACACTTGAATTTGGATGAAATATGACTTATTATTGACTTGATGTTTGAACTCACTGTTAGGTCGAGTTTGATTACTCCTTAAGCTATTAGATTGTTTCACAGTGATTGTAGTCCGTTCTTCCTTTCTTTGATGACTTTCATGGTGTGTTCTTGTTACGAGAAGGTTGTTAGACTTACACTTTTAAGTATGTTCCTTGACTTGATTTCTTTATTTTGTGTACCCTTTTTTTTAATTTTTATTACTTGGCTATCTTGATTATATCTCTTGTGTAGTTACTTGTGTTGTACCTTCATTATTTATGCTTGCATTATCTGTGGAGCTGTGTTGACCTATGCATATTGAGTACCATTTGTTTGCTACTTATGCTTTTGTACCTAGCAGATCATAGTACGAGTTCTCACTGTTCATTTGGATTTCGTGCATAGATCTTTTAGACCTTGAAGACTAGGGTGAGTGTAAGGACCCAAAATTTCCAAGTTTATTTATGTCATCTAAGGTTGTCACTGGCCCCTACGACAAGCCATGTTTAAAAGGATTTTTGTTGGCTAAGTTTGACACAAGTACCGGTAGAAGGGTCGACTTTAAACAAGCATAAAACAGGAACTGGGTAGCCCACGACATGTCAAATGAAAGACCTTTTAGTTACCTTTCCAACGCACTTGGTTTCACCTCATTTTGAGTTTGGATGAAGGTGTTATGACCATTTTTGTAAGACCCTTTCGTGCAGTGAAGCCCCACGGGCACCTATACGGACAGTGGTGTCTTGTACGGGTCGTGTGAGGTGTCTTGAGTCGGAAAGGCTATTTTTGGCCTAAGCATGGGGCATGAACAATGGCACAGGCCGTGTGGCTTGCCACTGGCCGTGTGGCTGGTCGTGGTGTGAGTACAAGAGAGGCATAGTTGGCGTTTGAGGGAGTTTTCTATCTAAGTGTTGTGCCATGACCTTCATCACGACCCGTGGCATGGTACATGACCCATGATACTTGGCATGGATCCTGGGTAACATTTTCCAGCACTAGGTATGGTCCCATGAGCCTCCACTCAGGCCGTGAGGCTCCACAAGACCCGTGGATGCCTCCTGGTCATGACGAGACATCTTATTCCAATCGATTTCCAACTTCAATTTTTGGACTAATTACCTTGTCACGGGCACTCCACACGACCTATGGAGTGCCGCACGACCTGTGGGACCTTCCAAGAAGCAATACTTTGCCAAAATTTCCATCTGTTCACTAATGGCAATAACAACAACAACAACATACCCAGTGGAATCCCACAAGTGGGGTCTGGGGAGGGTAGAATGTACGCAAACCTTACCACTATACTTCATAGAAGTAAAGAGGCTATTTCCTGGGATCCATCATCTTAGAAAACCAATAAGTAGAATAAACTAGATATGACAAAAAGTAAAAGAAAGGGAAAAAAACAAAACAATTAGCCTACTACTCTAATTCGCGACTTCCACTTCTTTCTATCTAGGGTCGTGTCCTCAGTGAGATCAAGTTCAGCCATATCATGTCTGATAACCACCCCCCAATACTTCTTTGGTCTATCTCTACCCCTCTGTGTAGCTCCTAAAACCAACCTCCCACATCTCCTAACAGGAGCATCGGTACTCCTTCTCTGCATATGTCCAAACCATCGCAGTCTCGCTTCCCTCATCTTATCAGCTATCGGAGCCACCTCAAGCTTCTCCCAAATGGTCTCATTTCAAAGCTTGTCACTCCTGGTGTGACCACACATCCATCTCACATCCTCATCTTTGCGACATGCAACTTTTGGACATGTGTCTTTTTGATTGGCCAACACTCCACCCCATACAATAAAGATGGTCTAACTACCAATCTGTAAAACTTACCTTTGAGTTTAGGTGGTATCTTCTTATCACACAATACTCCAGATGCAAGCCTCCATTTAGTTCGTGCTACCCCAATACGATGTGTGACATCATCATTGATATCGCCACTATTCTGGATGATGGACCCCCAAATACTTAAAGTTTTCCCTCTTGGGGATAAGTTGAGTGGCAAGCCTCACATCAAAGTTTGCTTCATCCCTCTCATCATTGAATTTGCATGTAACACCCCACACCTTTCAACGTTGTACATTTGAAAAATCCCTTTTACTTTACAATTTAGGTCTAAATATAATCTATGTTCATTTTCGGCCGATCTTACGATAAGCTTACTTTATCCTTAATTTTTGAGTTTTAGAACCTACGAATAGTGCTCGTTTGACCGAAAGTTAATTAGCTTGGAAAGCTACAAGTTCACTTTGTTCCGAAATCACCTTTAAATATGAATTTGAGCAACTTTGGCAAAGTTTCACAAAAGAATAACTTCTTGATTTTGAAAATGAACATTTTGCATATTACTAAGTTTTTGAAACTAGTTTTTATGCATATGATTCTCACAACTTTGTTCGTGCCCTTTTGGCCTCGTTCACCGGTTCCCAGGCCGGTTATTTCGTGCATATGTATAATTATATGTATGTAGGTATATATATTCCGAAGTAGGTTGGATATGGCGGATCGGTCTGCCCATGGGCCGGCTTGTTTAGTTTGGAGACATAAGGAGCTGGGCTTGGGATGGCATCATGACGTGTGGGTCCTGGGCCTCGTTTGTCCTAGCTCACGTGAGTGCTTGGCCTCGCTCGCCTCGGCTCAATAAACGAGCATGATGACCTTTATGCATTACGATATGTGAACGTTTGGCACCGTCGCCCTGGTTCACCTATCCCATGAAGTAAGTGCATGGCACCGTCACCTTGGCTCACTTGGGCTACAGTTGGGACTTATGTTGGAGATGTCGGAGATTTGAAACTTCTGGTGTTAGGCTGTGGTATG
>JAPFFP010047831.1:0-10155 GCA_026153255.1 Solanum medicagineum
GTAGGGAGGGGATGGGGTGGGGGTGGGGAAATAGTAGGGGGTCAAGATGTAGGGGTAAAAATTACTATAAAATCAAATGAAAATATAACCAATAAAAAGTTGTTATGAAAACTCCTAGAATCACAAATGTTTGGGATATTATCTTCTTCTTTTGCATTTCCCCCTAATTTAGTCCTTTTCTTTTTATTGGTCTATATAAAATTAATAGTGTGTTTTGTTATGACTTTTAAATATAAAAAATAAAAATAACTTATCATCTAAAATTCTAAATACAATAAAAAAAAATATATCCTATTATTGTCCTTATTTGTTGTTTTACTATAATCTGTATTTGTCATAACCCGAACCTAGGGTCTAGGAGTGACATGGCGAATGAGAACCCGAGAGTCCCCAGACAAGCCTCAGAGTAGCCATATTCACATCATCGGTTCAAAAGCGTATACAATTAGTAAACACATAGTTCTAAGGGATGGGAAAGTAGGACTCACGCTCTGGGGATATCATAGGGAAAGAGATTAACATGGATTCACATAACATGTAGCACATAAAAGACTACGGGGCGAGTAAGTATGACTCACTCTATGGGGGAGATTCAGGACTTAGGATCTTCCACATTTTTACATCAAACATACATACATATCATAATACTCATAATCAATCTATAATAACCATATCCAAAAGATAACCATAACCATAAGCTCCAAATATAATACATAACATATAGATCGGACAAGAGTCTAAGATGTCCAACAATGCCTCTAGACATAAGATGGGACTGGGGCCAAGATATGTCCCGGGTCTCAAAGTAAAATGAAAATAGGGACAACATAAGGTAGATAGATGGTGACTTGTCTTTGGAAGATAAGACTCACCACAACAAATTTCTCAAATCTGATCTAGCCGTCGAACCTTGGATGAAATTAGTCTCCGGTTCCAATATGGTTAGATCATATAGGCAAAAATATGCGTTAGTATGTTTGAATGTACTAAGCATGCGGACATGCGTATGACTTATCAAACCTGCATTTAATGTTAGATGGCAAGGGCACATAATATAGAAAGATGTGTGTGTGTGTGTATATATATATATATTCAAAGGAGAGTAATATAACAATATGTCATAAATTCCATGATACATGAAATGCAAATACTCATATATAGTGGGGATGTGACCTCAACCGACAAGAATAAGACCAAGCGAGCTATTACCTGAAATCCCGATGAAATCCCCTCATCGGTAAAGAGGTGGTCTACTTGCCAAAGGTAAGCCATACTTCACCTTACGGGCATCCCCATTTCATATGCAGTAACCTTCCTTACGGGCATTCTCATTTCGGATAGGATTTTCACATAAAACATATTATATCATACTTCAACTTATGGGCATCCCCATTTCGGATAGGATTTTCCCAACCTATGTTAGGCCTATCGTTTAGGGAAAGGGAAAGGGCCCTTGGGGATAGCCCTAACGCTCCCAATCCTTCGGTGCTAAGTCGTCATCCCACAAGAATACATATACATATATAAATACATGCTTTTCAAAGAGGCAATGGCCGTTTCAATGCGATCTTAGGCTATGAAGCCAAACATCATTTATAATATTCATACTTAGGCTCAAATGCCAAATCATAGCTTGTAGTCATAATACTCATGTATAGGAATAACTCATTCAGATATACAAAGTGGCGCAAGAGCTATAATCAATAGATATATATGTGATTAAATTCTTGTCATAACCAATATCTTATTAAAATCATATACATGAACATAATTGGGCTTAACCTACTTCATAATTTTCATAAAATCCCATGCACATGAATGCATATGCTATAAATAAGATGAGAAAGGCATGGGTAATATAGATTCAAACTTAATTCAACAATATATTATAATATTCAAGTAAAACTTATAACTAAAACATAATATGGACTACCCATGCATAAAACAAGCTTAAAGGGACATGCATATTTATAACTTCATAAATGCAATGTAGTTCATCATATTATAGCTTAAATCAACTTAAAATTAGTGAATAAACATAACCCATATATTATTTGAATTTAAGGAATCACAATATTTAAAACCCCAATTTTAAGTAAGCTAACAATTCATGAAAATTATTTGAAAAGAGTTTTTGGGTCTCCTTGAGTGGAAGGAACCAAGGATCAAAACCCACATACCTTACTAGGAAGATGAATTTGAGAAGAATTTAGTTTGAAGTTGAAACCCCAACTGAATCCTAGCTTGAATGTTGAAGATGAGACTTAGAGAGAATATTGAGAGTTTGATTCTAGAGGTTAAGGGTTAGTCTTGAATGTGGGGTTAGAATTAGTGTAGGAGAGGTTTAGGATTGTAAAGGGGAGTTTAAAGGTATTAAGAAAGCCTCATGGATAGATTAAAATATCAAAAACACCTCAATAAAATGCCTCCTTAAATTATGTCAGAAACTTCTCATGGCTAGCTTCACAGGTCGTAAAGCTCTTCACGGTCCGTGAAGGCACCCCATCTACTCCAGACAGATTTTATAAAAAAGGGCACAACTTCTTGCTCCGAATTCGTAATAAGGTGAAACTAGATGCATAAGAAAGCTAATTCAAGGAGCTTCAATTTGATAGGTCGTGGGCTTACCAGTTCATTTTGTGATAAGATATATGAACATTTAAAGTTGACTCTTCTATCGGTACTTGTGAAAAACATAGCCAATGGAATTCCTTTGAACTTGGCTTGATGTAGGAGACCCATGATGGCCTTAAACAACATAAATAAGCTTGAATTGAGGGCTTGAAAGTGAATTTAGTTTGAGCTTGAACTCATATTTAGAATTTTTCAACGAAGTCACCTTCACGGGAGGCCACACGAGCCATGTAGTGTCACACGGGTCGTGACACTGCCCATACCCCTCTCCTTAGAAAATTTTCACGATCAAGTTACGAGAAGGTGATTCCATACTTAGAAAAATTTCACTCCGAAAGCTTACGGGTGGCCACACGGGATGTGACACCCCTCACGAGCTGTGAACTTTGTCGTTTGACCACACCTGGCCCCAAAATTGTGGGATTTCAAGCAAGGCAACCACACGGTCTATGAAGTGTAAGACGGACCGTGAGGGGTCCAAGTATGGTGTGCCTTAGTTTAAACACCATGTTTAAGGGCCAAACATCCTCCAAAGGCCAAGGGTCACTCCATGGACGCTCCACATGGGTCGTGTGACCTCACAAGGACGGTGAGGGCTCACATGGAGCATCACCTTGGTCCAAAACTTTTTCGAATCCAAATTTCCATGCTCCATTGAGGTCGTACAAAGTCCGAGTCCTTGTAGTATTACTTAGCATTGTTATATCTATATATATTTTTAATAACTTGTGATATGATTTTATTTTATTTCTATTATTTTGAGCATTGTTCAATTTAAAAGATACATTATTTGATAAATAAATTCATTCTCAAAATAAAATGACAAATGGCTGAAAATACAAATGAAAAAAGTAAATGTATAAATGTGCAAAAACCTAGATATACATAATTAAACTATCAATTAAGTATCATAATAATTTATAAAATCAAATAAAATTAATACTTATAGCTTCAGTTCAATTTCTAAGAAAACTAGAACTACTTCGTAAGAGTACAAACTTTATAACTTTAACCTCAAATAACATAAGTTTTTTTCAATGTAAAATTTATTAACACATACATATATATTAAAAGTCCAAGTAAGATCATGCCAAATGTTTGTACCACTCTCTATTCAATCTTTAGTTATTCTGAAGAAAATTCTTTAGTTGTTTGATACTTGCAAAATTGAAATCTAAAGCCAAAGGATTACAAAGAACAACTAAGGAAAGTACGTTTTTACACCCGGTAATTTACCAAAATAACCTTAGATAAGAGATTGACAGCATAACGCATCATTACTAATTTTTTTGGCAAATCCAAGGGAGAATCATGATCACCATAAAAAATTAAGTTGAAAAGTAGTCTCGGTTGAATTTTGGGCCAACTAGAGCAAAAGATAATTTTTCGGGGCATAATGCAATTTCCAATAAAGTGTGCGACACCTCCATGTCACAAAGATGCCCCAAAATGGGTTATTCTCACACTTTACACATAAAACTCATTTGACGGGTATGATTTATGTGTTACGTTAAAAAAAATAAGCTAATGTGAAGCAAGTCTGCAAACTCAAATTGCTCCATCATAGTTCAAATTTTTCCTGTTGACTAAAATTTTAATGGGGGCATTCTAGACTTTTATCCACCCCCTCTTACACTCAATCCACGACTGATATAGGTCATTTTCAACCTTAAAAAACTTCCTAAACTCATTTCTATGTCTTTTACACTACATTAACTGAATACATAGGGATAAATAGAGGAGAAAGGGGTAGGATTCAAGAAATTCAAGCCAGATTCTTGCGAGATTGATTGTCAGTCTTCATCTTAGGTATGTAAGACCAAAATAAAGTATGAATCTTGTTCTTCCATGAGCCCTATGACTGTGATAGGATGCATTGTTACGAAATTGAAGTCCTCATGATTGTGTTTTATTTAAACCTTCTTTAATGTTTAACCTATTTTTACTTCTATTATATAATTGATGATTTCTATAAACTTGTTTCTTGAACAAATGATTTAAGACTTTGATATTATAAACCCTAATTATATTTTTGAACTAAGATTTAAGGACTGTGCGTAAGGAGTGAATCTAGAGCCTTGACATGATAAATGTTGATTGTAATTGTGATATAATGTGTAACACCCCTCAAGTTTTTGGGCTTGGGGAAAACTGAAAAAATGAAGATTCGCTAATGGTCAGGTTTCACGAGCTAAATATGGCCCGTAAAAGAAACCACGGGTCGTAGATGGCATCATGGAACATGCCCAGTGAAAGTGGAATATTGAAGATCTCTAGAAGTTGACTTATGAATTAGCAAATGAGTCGTACTTTTTAATATATCCCATAAGTCTGTCTCCTAGGTGGAGGCCCTGGGAAACTAGAAATCTGTCTAAGTATAGGATCTTCCTACGAAGGTATCTATGGCCCGTGAGTTTTATACTAGTCGTACTACATGTTCGTGGATAGAATACTGCAATTGTAGCAGCTCAACTTTTCTGACAATCTAATCCACAAGACGAGGTATGATCCGTAAGTCATTCCATGTCCTATAGAAGGGGGTTTCATGGACGACTCCTGCAATTTTAAAGAAGGGTACTTTCATTTTTGCACACTCTTCTAAGCCTAAACCTCACTTAATTAAATCCCAAAACGTGATTCTCCAATTCATTAATACTCAACCACTCTCCAAACTTAGAACGTAGTTTCAAAAGGGCAATAGCTAGGGTTTTCAAAAACCTTCTTCAAATCTTTCAAGAAACTAATTTCCCAGGTATGTAAGGCCTACAAAAATCTTTTTCACTATTTTGCCATCATGTAACTACCAGTTTTCTCCAAGTATGAAGTTGTAGTTGGAAACAAGATTTCTTTATTTTGAGAAATTGTTCTTATTTATGCTAATTTTGAAGAAAAACATGAAATTTATTGAATTTTTATACTATACTGAGGTCTTAGGTTGAGATGCTAATATTCACTGATGAACTAATTAACCCCTAAAGTTACTATGAAAATATATGAATTTCCAATTCTTGCTTCAAACATAAGAAAAGCATAAGCATAATAATTTTATGAACAATGAAGCATGAAACCTATGATTTTAGGCTTTTTTGGGAAAAGTTAAGAGAATGCTAAGTTGAGCTAAGTCCCAAAACGAAGAAAGAAAATACCTAAACTAGATTATATTCTTTTATGTATGAGCATATGATTATTACTTTTAGGAGTAGTACTGAGCACCGATATGGGTAAAAATATAATAACTCAAATTCATAAACTATGTAGCCAATGTAGGATAGGATTTACTAAGAATACAACTCCTCATTGCCACTGAGATGGCCTAGTTTTAGAATGGATCCACTCTCTTAGTTTTCGTCCCTTACCCTGACAAAGTATGGGATGGCTCTGCAGCGTGGGCAAGACGCTATGTCATCATGAAGCTCATGATGATGGTTGCTGGTTAGAGAAACTCCCCAAGCTAAAGTAAATTGATTCTTGCATATAGAGTTACAACACATGTTTTTACTTTCAGCATGCACTTTATTTATTACATATGTTGTCACATTTTAAGACATGTTTTAGCTACTTTTGAGTATAGTACCCTATCCATAGTTCCAAGCTTCGGCTCTTTTACATGCTCGTACATTCCACAAATTGACATCCTTTGGACTACATCATTTTATGATGCAGATGTAAGTTATAGAGTCCCTCAGTAGACGCTCTATTGAGGACTAATATTTCATTCAGCCATCGGTAAGGCCTATTACTAGCCAGAAGCTTTGCAGTCTTTGTTTATGTTTTAGAATTTCTTTTCAGTTATGGTTACTATGGGCCTGTCACGGTAGTTTTTCTAGATTACTTTTGTTAGAGGTTCCATAGACTAGATGTCGTGAGCTTCAGTTCTTATTTTTTAGTTGTTATTAGGTTATTTCTTTGGTTTAATTGTTCAGACTATTGCATTCTCTTTAGCACATCATATTAAGCCTATCATTTATTATTGAAGTCTTCTGTTGAGTAAAGTAGCCAGACCAAGTGATTCTCGCTTGGGATCAGAAATGGTTCTGGGTGCCGACTACATCCAAGGTGTAGATTCAGGTCGTGACAAACTTGGTATCAGAGCCATGTTTAAGTGTCCTAGGGTGTCAATGGAATCGTGTCTAGTAGAGTCTTTATTATTATATGAAGCGCGCCACATGGAGGCTACAGGGCATTAAGAAGTGTCACTATCAATTGTCATTCCCTCTTGTGCTTCAGAATTATCTCTGTTTAGTCCATTCTAATTCATGTATTTACACCATGTTTTTCAGATCATGCCTCCACGTAGAGTTACCAGACCAGCTAGAGGTAGAGGATACCCAGCCAGGACTAATGGAAACCAGCCTAATTTATAAATTCTCGAGGGACCTAAAGGTCCACCTGTACTTGTTTAGTAGCCACTGCAAGTAGATATCTCCAATGCTGAGCTTAGCCAAGTCATTAAGACTTGGCACAGACAGTCACCACACAGAGAGGCCGACAAAGAAAATTGCATGTATGGTATTTTAGATACCACTAAGGTTCATAAATTTTCGAGGATGACCCCACCTGAGTTCACGAGGTCTGATGTGAAGGAGGATCCAGAGAACTTCATTGAGGAGCTCCAAAAAGTATTTCAGGTTATGCACATAGGTGATGTAGAGAAAGTTCAGTTGGTTGCTTACTAGCTCAAAAGAGTAGCTAGACTCTGGTTTAATCATGGAAAGGTGGTAGAGCAGAAGGGGTGCCAGCTTTGAGTTGGGCAGTGTTCGAAGAGGCCTTTCGGGGACAATACTTTCCTAGAGAGTTGAGCAAGCTAAGGTGAGGGAGTTTCTGAATCTGAAGCAAGAACCTATAAGTGTGTGGCAGTACAACCTCAAATTCACTTAGCTATCCTATTATGCTCCGACTATAGTGGTAGACATGCGTAGCATGGCTCTATTTATATCAGGGCTCTCTCAAATGACTAAAAGGCAGGGCAGAAATGCTCTGCTAATTAGGGATATAGACATAGCTTGCTTAATGACTAATGTGCAGCAAGTGGAGGAGGAGAAAACACAGAATAGGGAGGAGTTCAGAAATAAGAGGGGTAAGACATCATGCCAGGAGATAGGTAAGATAGGGGCTAGAAGTGCCAATCATTCATTCTTTCAGCCTAAGGCATTTGGACCAACACCTTCGTCTACTACTGCACCTGCACCGAGGGTAAGGAATGAGCAGGGATCACAGAGTAGCAGAGTTTAGGCCAGCCAGTAACAAGGGAGTGTAACTCAAGGATTGACTCGTTATCTAGTTTGTGGTAAGTATGGCAGGTCTCATCCAGGAGAGTGCCTTGTGGGCACAAATGTTTGTTTTAGATATGGTCAAGTTAGGCACTTTTTGAAGGATTATCCTATGGGGAAGCAAACCATTAGGGATCAAAAATCTCAATCAATTTCTTCAGCACCTCAGAGTAAGCCAGTAAAGAGGGGTACTACTCCAAGGATAGGCGGGGGCACAAACCATCTATATGTCATGGCCATCACACAGGAGCAGGAGAACTTCCCATATGTGGTTACTAGTTTACTCAAAGTGTTTTACGATGTCTATCCACAGTTCTTCTTGAGCATTTTAGTGTTTCCACTCCCGTCAGAGAATCTATTCTAGCCCAAAGAGTTTATTGGGGTTGTCTAGTGTCAGTTTACCATAAAAATATCTTAGCTGATTTAGTTGAGTTAAACATGGTAGATTTTACATCATTCTAGGCATGTATTGGCTTCATGTTTGTTATGCTTCCAAAGACTGCAAAACTAGGGAGGTCAAGTTTTAGTTTCCTAATGTACCAGTCTTAGAGTGGAGGGGTAGCTCAGTTTTTCCTAAGGGTCAATTTATCTCATATCTTAAAGCCAGAAAGTAAATTTCCAAAGGGTGTATATACCATCTAGTCAGAATCAAAGAATCCAGTGCCAAGGCACTATCTCTCTAGTTTGTTCTAGTCGTGAATGAATTCCCAGAATTCTTTCCAGATGATCTACCTGGAGTCCCCCTTGATAAGTAGATAGACTTTGGGATAGACATCCTCCCAGATACTTTACCCATATCAGTTCCTCTGTATCGTATGACTCCATCAGAGTTATAAGAGTTGAAAATGCAGCTGAAAGACCTCCTAGATCAGGGTTTCATTTGATCGAACGTCTCACCTTAGGGTGCTCTAGTTCTCTTCGTACATAAAAAGGATGGTTCTTTTAGAGTGTGCATAGATTACCGCCAATTAAATAGGGACACTATAAAGAATAAGTATCCTTTTCCCAGAATCGATGACCTGTTTGACCAACTCTAGGGTGCTTCTTGTTTCTAAAAAATAGACCTCAAATCTAGGTACCATCAACTCAAAGTATAAGAAAGTGAAATTCCTAAGACAAAATTCAAAACCCGCCATGGTCACTACGAGTTTTATGTCCTTTAGATTGACTAATGCCCTAACAAGTTTCACGGATCTTATGAATAGGGTTTTAAGGCTGTACTTAGATAAGTTCGTCATTACGTTCATAGATGACAACTTGATCTTCTCTCATAATGAGGAGGAGCATGCCAACCATCTTACAATTATGCTTCAGACCCTTAAGGACCAACAATTATATGCCAAAATTTCCAAATGTGAGTTCTGGTTAGCATCTGTGAAGTTTCTGGGTCATATTGTTTTTGGTGAGGGCATTCAAGTCAATTCTCAAAAGATTGAGGTTGTAAAGAACTAGCCAAGACCCACAATTCTAACAGAGATAAGGATTTTCTTCGGTTTGGCAGTTACTACAAGCATTTTGTGGAGGGGTTTTCTTCTAACTCAGCTGCCTTGACTAAGCTAACTCAGAAGAAGGTTAAGTTCATATGGTCTGAAGCGTGTAAAAAGCGTTTCCGTGAGTTGAAAACTAGGTTGACTACAACTTCAGTCTTATCCCTACCTAACGCAGCTGATGGCTCCGTTGTATACTGTCACGACCTGAGCCTAGGGCCTAGACGTGACACGGCGAATGGGGAACTCGAGAGGACCCCAAATAAGCCCCTTAGCATATCATTCACATATCCTTGGTCGCAGAAGCAAAATAAGCATCAACAAGATATAATAAAAAAGGGAAACGGGACTAAGGGAAGTCTTTGATAGACAAAAGCATAAAAGAGTCAAGCTCAAATCATAACATAACATAGTATCCAACAATACCTCTAACTTAGAATGGAGCGGGGGTCGACACACTTCCCGGGCTCACCCTCATGATAACAAGTGTTCAACATAAAGAAGTCTCAACGTAGCAAGAGTAACATAGATACTGTCCTCAAATTTGAGGACTTACTATTGCTTTTCTCTGAAGTACCGAACTAGCCACGTGGAGGATGACCAAAAGGAGCTCCGATCCCTATATGGTAATATCATGTAGGCATAGAGTATGCATTAGTACATTTGTATGTACTAAGTATGCGGGGTGTAATGCAACAAAGACATAAGCCAATATATTCAAAATGCATAATCATAAGCAATGGATATATAATCTCAATATGGTA
>JAPFFP010047832.1:0-10155 GCA_026153255.1 Solanum medicagineum
CATATTAAGAAAACAATTTAAAGATAAATTTTATATCATACTTTTTATGATTTTATAAAATCATAAATATATAGTGTAATTTATTTTTTAGAAAATATAAAAGTTCAATTAATGCAAGGGCAAATATAGAAAAAATTTCAAACATTCATCTTGAACTTTGAAAAATTCAACTATTTTGAATCTTGAAAAAAACCTCAAAAATTCAATTAATTTGAGACGGAGGTAAATTATTGGGTCAATTCACACATATTAGAAAAAAGAAATAACGACAAAATTTAATCATATTTTTTCATTTTTACCTTTTTCAAACTCCACAAACTCATTTAATGTATCATTTATTTATCATGCAAAACTCAACCTTAGAAACTTAATTAATGAAAGGTAAAATTGAAAAAAATTTTCAACACATCCTTGAAAAGTAAATAATTCACTTATTTTGAAACATTAAAAATTTTATAACAATTAACCTAATATGAAACGGAGAGAGTACCATCTTTTGAAGTAATTATATATTATAGCACGCAGCGCATGAGGTCGTATATTTTATTTTGAATTTTTTTTAAAATTAATATACATTACTTAAATTCTTTAAATAAGTACTCCGGTTATATCTTCTTTATATGTTTAATTTAATATATATCTGAACATGACTGATGGCATCAAATTAAAAAACAAGAAATAATTAAAATTCATTTCATGTTGGTCCATCACCCCGTTAGGCTTTTTTTCTTCCCATCAGACTAGCGGTGAAATAAAAAATTTAAACTATAAAAAAATAAATATATTAAATTATTGATGAAATTTAAATTTTTATTAAGTAAATTTAAAATAAAAAATAAATATATAAATAAAGTAAATATAGAAAAATACAAATGAATCTCTTGCACCCACGTACTTGTGCCTAATAATTAGGCAATACCATGTGAAAACGAATGTTTAACAAACTAAACAAATGATAACGTTGGCGGAAACATATCTATTCAAAGTGGATATTTTCATACAATTGAATTAATGAACACGAAAAACGACATAATTGAAATAAAAAATAATAAATCCAGAAAATACTTTTGTCAGAAAAAAAATTGTACTGTGGTGCCAGAATAAGATTGCGTACTAGAAAATTAATATTACCCTTCGTCTTTTTTATTTGTCTCATTTATATTTTTAGTTACGTTATCATTATTAGTAATGTGCTTAATCTTATTCATTTTTAAGTGGCCGTGTAATAATGTGATTACATTAGTTCGTCAGGTCTATTTTATATGTTATCTTTATTATAAATAGATGATTGTTAATATATGTCATTTCACAAAATCAATACATAAATGACACTATTCTTTCCTATTTTATTCTTAATAGTTAATGAGATTTGAAAAAATATATTGACCAAAAAAAGAACTAAATGTATATTAAATAAAGACAAAATAGTAAATTAAATTTAGGGGTGGATGCACGTGGTGGATTCTGGGTTCTTGAGCAACCCATTGATTCTGAATTTTTTTTGCGTATCTATATAAAAAAATATGCAAAAATTGTATAAATGTAAAATAAGCATCCAATGAACAAGAAATTCTATAAGTGCTTTGATTCTCACTGCCCTCCTTAGGCTCAAAGCAAGTCCATAAATGAGAGGTTAAATTTCATTGGCGGCACAATTTTTTTTACCTAAAAATATACTTACCAAATGAATTAGTAATAAATAGGATTTTTTCTAAATACCTAATTTTTCTAAATTGTGGCATGTGGGCTTTGTATTTAATAGGTAGCATGCATGTCATGAATCAAATAAAAGAGAAGCACATCAGAAGATATTCGATTTTAATAGGGAGTTTTTTTATTTTTAAAATAATTTTTTTCATGCTAATTCAAATTTATCACATCCATAAATTGTTGAATTTTTAAAGGTGTAAATGAAAGTGAAAAATTGCGAATGAAAATAATGGGTTGAGATTGTTCTGAAAAGTTATGACTTTTCTAAAGAGACGTAATTTTTGCAAAGGTATGCAAATTTTCTAAAATACTTTTCTAAAGAATCATAACTCTTCCGAAGAATTATCACTTTTCTGAAAGATTGTGTCTTTTTCAAACGGTTGTGACCTTTTCAATAAGACCCAATAAATAACTTTTTTTGTCTATAAATAGAGAAGTTTTCTCTCATTCTCGAGCATTGAATTTTCTCCTTTTGCATACATTTTCTTACAAATTAAAATAGAATCTTTGTATGATTTCGTTATTGTCTTATTGAACTCGCTGAACTTATTGAAGTTTGAGGACACGCAAGAAATAATTCACAACTCAAATATAGTGAGGAGATTAAGGACACTCAGTAAATTATATAAATACAAATATTTTTTTAATATTATTTCTGTTTCTCGTTATATTTTTTTTTTCATTACTAGTTTAAGAGAGTAAGTTTTAAGAACTTACAAGAAATTTTGTATCTCTCACTCCCATAAAATTTTGTTGTACAAAAAGTTCTATTTTACAAAAGGTTTTATCTTACAAAAGTTTTGTTCTACATGATTTTTTAATACGGAAATTCCACAGGGATTACTATTAGAAATAAAAAAGGTTTTTCTTATTCTCGAAAATTTATGCTATAGAATATAATTTTTATTTTACATTGAACCAGCCTCTTGGGACATACATGGTGAAAAATAAATTTTCATAGAAATAGTGATTTTTTTTTAATATTTCCGTATGAATTTTTTTTCTCCAATTCAATTAAATAATCTAATCAGTAAACATTTTTCAATGAAAAATTACAACAAAAAATAGTAAATTTTTTAGTAGTGGAACTAAAAATGACCAAACTAATTTTTACTTGAAAATTGACGTGTTTTAGAGTGCAATTGATTAGTTTTCTATTTTCCACTTTACTCATCAATTATTTACTAAAAAATCTTAGTTGAAAATGAAATTGATTTGTTTGTTTTTCCTCTTTATTCATTGACAAAGACACTAGAAATATTTTTCAACAATTGCCAATAGATTTGATGCTTCTGGTCCTTAAAACGTGACTAGACAGAAACATTAATTTATATAAAGAAACTACTTATAACTCTTTTGGATAAAGTTGAACTTTTTGTCCTATTTTCACGTCAAAAAATTTAAAAAAAAAATACAATTAACGGTTAAGTTAACACGTCGTGTGCTAATCATGATTTGATGTGGGAAATTATGGTAATCAATATACGTTTTTCCACATAATTGTTGCTCCAATTTAAACAAAAATAATTGACACAAGACAGTGAAAGACTAGGACATTTATGTAACATTAATATTAATAAAAATAAAATTTTAAAAAAAAGAATAAATTATTTATTAATTTTATAAATTAAAAGAATAAACTAAATATATATTTTTATGTAGTAAACAACTAAAAGTGAAAAAATGTTTTTTTTTTGGTGCGGGGTGTCAATTAATTATCACATGAATTTGACACATTCATTTAAAAAAAATAATTAATATAATTATTTTATCATATTATTATTAATAAATATTTATTAGATTTTAAAATATAAATAACTAATACAAAAGATATTTCTTTTTTAATATGTTAAAAATCAAAAATTTATTTTTTAAAATAATAAATAAATAAAAATGGACGGAAAAAATATATCCAAAGATCAATGTGCCTGAAATTTTCATAATGAACACCTAAGTTGCACAAATTCTTCACTTTTAATATTGCATTCGTATTGAATTCTTTACTATTTTTATCAAATTCAACACGTATCTACTGACACATATAAAAATCGGAACAACATAAAATGACCACTAAAATTTTGTCTCACCCCACCTTCCAAATTTGCTCATATGGATGAATTTGAGTATATTCTCTTAGGATTCCGAAGTTATTTATGATTTCTTGCACACGTAGGTGCTTTGCAATTACTATAATATCTTAATCAACTTTTCTTTTTAATACTTTTCCTTTTAAAAAATTAAAAATTATAAGAATTAATTGTACGCAATTTTCTTTATAATTCTGCATAAAGTTGTTTTCAAAAAATTTGTAATCTTCACTTTCTATTTTGAGAAATTTGCATTTAACTTTGTTGTTTCTTACGAAATTCTGCTAAAATATTGTTATAAATATTTCGATAATACATATTTACTACTTACTAACAATAAATAGTGATATAATAAAAAATCATATTTTACGCAACCGGCTCTTTCAAGCTTGCATTATTAGACAAATATTGTACATATTGGAAGTTTAATTGTTTAGTTATAGGAAAAAAAAATTAATATTTGATGTATTAGAATACATTATTTATTTTCTTGACATAAAAATATCATCTATTCTGAAATTGTTTACGTCAAATGTCAATATTATATTGTTCTATCAATTTTAAGTTGAACAATTTTGGTCAAATTTTTAACGAAATACCTAACGAAGCTTTAAAATCCACTTAAATTGCACATGATATTGTTGAATTTTTTTCATAAATTTTTAGGTCCGCCACTGTGTGCATCGTTAAGAAGAGAAAATACATAGTCATTTAAATCCACTTTTCAAAATTTCTTTCAGTTCCATCAAGAAAATCCCGAAAGATAGGAAAGGGAAAAATAATGAATTAATAATAATAGAAATATAAAATTGATAATTCAACTTTTTCTACTCATTGGTTTGTGACAGCATGCAGAGCTTCCCAAGTAAAATAGAAGATTTGAGGCAAGTGTCTTATCTATTAGTGATGCGTTTTAAAGTCGTGTAGGTCTAGGTCCAGGTCCAGATCCAGGTCCAGGTCCAAAACGAACAATATTACTAGCGAATTGGATCATTACACATGGTATCGAATTTATTTTTGTGTCAGCATTGTCGATGTGGATCAGAGTTCAACTGAGTTTGGGCGAATTCTGGTGAGGTGGGACAAATCACAGTGCTGAGTTTAGACGAATCTCATACGGTGGGGCAAATATCAGCAGAAAAACATTGGAGTTACATATTGTCGGTGTAGGTCAGAGTTCAACTGAGATTAGGCGAATCTCGATAAGGCATGACAAACCTCAGTGTTGGGTCTTGACGAATCCCATGCGGTAAGGCAAACTGCACGTCCAAAACATTAGAGTGACACATTGTCGATGTGGATCAGAGTTCAACTGAGTTTAGACGAATCTCGATGAGGCGGGACAAACCTCAATGTTAAGTTTAGATGAATCTCATACGGTAGAGCAAACTTCAGCTCAAAAATATTGGAGAGATGCTAGGTATATAAATAAACATTCCTTACCAACTAATATGTTTTAAAGTCATACATGTCTAAGTCCAAAGCGAACAATATTACTAATAGATTGAATCGTTACAATAACTTAAAGATGTATATATAGCCAAATAAAGACAAAGCTAGAATTTTCATTTTCATATGTATAACGAATAAAAGAAATTAAAATATAGTAACATATAGTATAATTATTGTTACAACTTACAACATTTGGAGGATTGACAATGGAAATGAAGAATCTTTATCTTCAAGTGGATGCAATTATTGTGAAATTTGGACCCATATTTTGGCATACATTTAAGAATCCTTCATTTGTTACTGATACTTCAAGTGCTAAATTAGGAATTTTAATAAATTATAGATAAATGCACTACAAATATTCTCTTTTTCAAAGAATAAAAATAAAAAATGACCTGGCATGGGAATTGGAATCATCTATTACTAATTAATTTTCCAAGTTTTTTGGGGAAGATACGAATCCTTGACTGCAAATTCACCACATTTAACAGAATTAGATTCCACGATACAGCAATGATAAAATATCATATATTCTTTTGACCACTTTCTTGATTTTTCCGTAAATTTTTTAAAAAAATATGCGTATATCTTTATCTCTATAGGCAGTTATCTAACAACTCTTGCTCCTATCAAAATTTAATTGATGATTGTAGGCACCTATTAACTAATTCAAGAAGGACGTCAATCAAACATATTTTCAGAGAAGCTAATGGAGTTAGCAAGGTACAAAATGTATCGTCAAATATTCAATATGATTCCACAAAAATCTTAATCAATAAACCTATTGTTGTTGCTCACGATTTTGATAGCCATACCAGTGATATTCATATATTTATATAGACAGGATGTGCAACTTGTAATCTCCTCTTTTTTTAAAAAAAAAAAATTGCTCTTATGGAATTGGGTGACAAAATGACTGAATTCAATAGAACCTTTCTGGGCCATAACCAAACTGGATTGGGCCTAGTATGGATTTGATTGGGCTTCTTATAATTTCTATCACTTATACATTTGCAGATGAAAGATGGATCACCTCAACAGTTGGAGAGGCCCATTAAAACTAATCTTCATAATCGCGGATCGTGGGCCTTAACTAGTGGCATCCCGCAAATGAGTTATATTCAAAAATACCTCCAACGGAGGTGGTTTTGATATTTTGTCATAAAAAATGTCTTCCAAAAGTATTCTCATAAGAGGTGTAGTTTGATTCAACTTAAAATGAAAAAAAAGATATTTTTGTAAGACTTTTCTTATGGAGGGCAAAACATCAACACAACTACATTTGGTGGGTATTCTATGTAATTTTTTGCGCGCAAACACGAGGCTAAGTTGGTGCTTGTGCAATGCCAATTAAGGCCCAGAGAGAGGCGAACACTATTTTTATCTAAAAAAATATTTGAGTGAGTGCTTTTAAAAAAATAACACCAATTTTAATCATAATTTTTATTTATTACTCTCTCTGTCCTATTTTATATGACACATTTTTCGTTTTGGTCAGTTAAAAAAGGAATGTCATCTTATTCTAATTGGAAACAATTTAACTTTAAAATTCTGTTTTTACCCTTAATGAAATAATTCTCAGTCACACAAATATTTAAGATTGATTTTATAGCACAAGTTTCAAAAGTTCTTCTTTTTTTATTAAATACCGTGCTAAATCAAAGAATGCCACATAAAATGAGACATAGAGAGTACTATTTAAGCAATACATAGTAATGTTATAATAAATTTGCACTTGTATTAAAAGTGAATTATACATATAAATGTATTATAAGTATTTTAAAATATCTTGTGCTTGTTTGGTAAAAAATTGACAAAATGAATTTTAAAGTGTGTGAAATATATTGTCCATCAATAAAACTTACATTATATATATTTTATAAATAGTTCTATATAATAGCTATTAAACCAGTATTATAAATGTTATCAAATTTTTTTAGTAATTGATATAAAACGATCGATATTTTCTTAATGTAATATATCTTATGTTTCCATCTTTATTCATATCTTTAAAAAAGATGTGTTTGCTTCTCCTATATCTCTCCTTCTTGCTACTGCTTCTATAATTGCTACTCTCCCGGATTCAAAAGTAATAATTGATTTTTCTTTTTAGTTTGTTTTAAAAAAATAATTTTTTTGTTAATAATTTAATTTTATTTTTTTTCGTGACGTGTTTAAGATCATAAATTTAAAAAATATTTTTGTACATTTAACATAACTTAATTTAAAACTTTCTAAATACTATCACAAATTTTTTAGTATTTGAGAACTTGAGAATTTTTCAAATATATATACCAAATTTTATCACTAAACACCACTTCTCAATTTTTTTCTAAATTTTTCTCAAGTTTTCCCCAAAATCTTTTGGGACCAAACAACACCATAATAATTGACTTTAGGACACAACAAATCAAACTTCGGGATATAACATCCCTAAAGTCATCAAAGTAAAAAATGTTCAAGTTTGAATGGCAAAGATAGAACTCAAAGGTGTCAAAATGCGCCCAAAGATAAGTAACTCACCTAATTCGTTCAAAATTTTCTGTGTTAAGCTCAAGGTAATTTGAATTGGGTTCGATCTTAACCTGTCTAAGTCTCAACCCATTTTAAAAGAATTTTCAGTTGAGCCAAATTTAATCTCCAATTTCAACATGTTCTAAGGTTCTTTATCCGCATTGATGTAATGTATGTTTTTTTATATATTTTATATTTTGTACAATTTATCTATCTATTTGTAATTTCTTTTTTTATTTTCTTGAATTGAAATTGAAACTATGATTATAAAAAGTAAACACAAATATCTTAAAATTATGTGAAAATTACATAACTGAGCAAACATTTACTAATAAGTAACAGAACTCATCTACAATTTTCTAATATTACCGCTATTTTGTGGGACCCACATCCTTTTTTTTATAAGTATCTTCATCTTTCAATGTTATTCTCTCTCTCTCGAACACAAAAAATTGATTTCTCTTTCCATGAATGTTCCCTAATTTTCTCTCTTATAATTGCTCAACCATTTCATCGTCTTCCTAAGTAATTGATTTCAATTTTCTTTTAAACTCCCTCCAAGATCTTGTATCCCCAATTTCAAGTTTATGGCATTTGCATTCTCACCCACAAAACTTCTAATTATATACATATACAATAGCGCAACTATAAAAAATTTTCACATCTACCAATTAACAACATGTATATATACAATCTACAGATAAAAAATCATACCTATACACAAACACAAACACAAATTATAGAAATAATTATACAAAACAAAGCCGAGGCCAAAATATAGAAGAAAAATTATTTTTTTCACAATTATATATCGGCACATATACATACAAATAAGTGAAAAATACAAACAAAATATTGTATACAATCACAATAAAAACTAACTGATGTATACAAATACAAGAACAAAACATAACTCATCTTTATTCAACACATACTGCATTTCTACATCAATACATGTTCGTATGTAGTTTTTTTTGTACAAACATTAGATGTGATATTCTCGATTCAAACGTCCATGAATTATAGTTTATTGCATCATTAAGCAAGCGTATAAAAAAATAAATCAACAAAATAGAGACAATAGAAGATGTATAACGACTCAAAAAAATAAAGATGTAATTACATCTGATTAATTATAAGAGAACGACACACCAATTTTTGCAAATACAAAAAAAATACTGTATAAATCAAAATCAACATGTTAACTTTTGTAATCCAATTCAAAACAAATTGATGTGTCCTGAGAAAAATCACAAATTCTCACCAGATTTTCGTTAAAATTTGTGCAGAAAAATGCATTTTTTTTGTGAATTTTCGACAGCAATAAAAAAAAGAAGAAGGCATATTGGAGTTGACATAGTCATTTTAGGAAAAGGTGTTTAATTAGATTCAACATCCATAATTAAGGAATGTTATCCTTATTAAGAATCATAAATTTAGCATTTTCATTAGTTAATTGTAAAAAGACTATGTATAATCTGTTAACATTTAGTCAACTTATACAAAAGGAAGTTTTATGACTACAGTTATGAAACGAAATTTTAAAAACTATAGCTATTTTGTGAGATTGAGCGGGTCAAATTGACGGGTTATGATCCAACCTAAATTTTAACCCATTTGGACACAACTCTTTTGAATCCAAAGTAAATTTGGACAGGTCATAACCCAATTTGATTTCTATTTCAACTCATTTTTCAATTTAACCCGCTCATTTGATACTCTTAATAGAACTCAAAGAACACAATGTACTCAAGTTTTGGACCAAAAAAATTAGAATTTATGTTTAGTCTAGTTTGAGAAAGTGAAGAAGAAAAACAATATTAAGTCTACTTTTTTATTTCTAGCTAAATAAATATTAAATAATATGTAAGCGCTAGCTAAGAACTAAATACTCCAGTTCTTCTAAAGGTTGTTGTCAGCATAAATTCAAAAAAAAAAAAAAGGCCCAAATAAAATTTGAAAATAACCATTTTTCAGTTATTTTGATTGAAAAATACGGTGATCAGGGTAAGAAAAATGTTTTAAAATTTATTTTTTAAACAATCACTTTCTTTTTATTTGATATAGTGATACTTTAATTTTTAACTTTTAACCAATACTAATAGTTTGTTTTGATTTTTGTCAACATGAAATGTTTTGTCCATGTGACAAATTTAATTAAAAGAGAGAGTTATATTTCTCAAATTAATGTGTGATAGTATAGGTATGAAAATAAGAAAAAGTAAAAAATAGTTTATTAATGATTTAGAAAAAACCTGATGTATTTTATTTTTATTTTTTTGTGATATTCATACATGAACTATGATATTTATATCTATTATCTGAACTATCACCAACTATAAATAACTTTTTCCTTTTAATTAATAATCTCAAATCTTTCAAATGTCTTTCA
>JAPFFP010047833.1:0-10154 GCA_026153255.1 Solanum medicagineum
GACTCCCTAGTGCATAAGTGCGATTCTTGACCCCGCTAGAGCTAGCTGTCCCTCTAACACCTCTACCACGACCCATAGGTGCTTGCTGACCCCTACCTGCTGAAGGAACTAATGATGATGATACAACCGCTGATCCCATAGATTGTACTATATCACCCATACGTCTCCTTGGGTAATCTCTTATCATGTGCCATGGCGCACCACACCAATAACAAATATCTATTCCAACACGACATATACCCAGATGACTCCTTCCACACTGTTTATAAGGCCGCCTGGGAATCATTGGTTGGCTTGCCGAATAACCTATTATCCGGGCAACTTGCCCTTCACCTCGTTGACCAAACTAATTACTTCGAGACCCTTGAAATTACGGTGGAGCACTGACTGCAGAGTAGGAGGATGATGGCCTAGGTGGTTTATTAGAAAACCGAGGCCTAAGCTCACCTTGGGGTGGTGTAAACTTCCCTGCAGATCTGGCTCTTTTGGCTTGCCCCCTTTCCAACTCTTGTGTCCTTCTCCTCTGCCTCAGATCGTCCAATTTCTGTGCAAGAGCCTGCATTCTTGCTATGTCCATATCTTTATTCAAGGAAGCAATGGTGCAATCTCTGACCATATACGTATCCAACCTATCTACATATCAATGAACTCTATCTGCCATGGTAGCAACTACATCAGGGGCATACTTTGCCAGGGAATTAAATTGAAGGCTATACTCCCTCACACTCATATTCCCTTGGTGAAGATTTAGGAACTGATCTGCACGGGCCTCTCGGATCTCTAATGGCAAGTAATGGTCAAGAAATGCCTCTCTGAACTCTTTCCAGGTAGTTGGAGGTGTATCTATGCTGTTAGATTGCTTCCAAGCTTCATACCACAATATAGCCACACCTTTCAGCCTGTATGTCGCTAACTCGACAGCTTCTGTACCATTCACGTGACATCGAAAGTACGCTGTATCTGATCAATAAAGTCTTGGGGCTCTTCATTCGGATCTGACCCAGTGAAGGATGGAGGGTCCAATTTAAGAAAATCACGTATCCTAGTACCAGCTGCCCTATTGATACCACCTGTACCCATAACGGGACCTTCCTACACCTTGGCCAGCAACTATACGAGTCAATATTTGGACTGCATTTCTCAGATCCTGCACGGTAGCATCAATAGGTAGTTCTGGAGGAATTTTACTACTTCGGGTTCATCGGGAACTGGAGGAGTTAGAGATGTCTATGACAAAGACTCCTCTCGAACCTCATCTCGTTGTCTCGCCTGGCTGGGTATACCAACCACTACTTCTACTCCCTTCCCTTTACCTTTGTTCTTCCTTGTTTTTGGCATACTTTTTGTATAAAAAAACTTAGAATTAGACATAACGCACCTATTACATTTAGCTCTATGACACGATCTAAAGAATGAAAAGCAAGTAACAACTCCTAAATGTCGCGTAGCTTCCTACTTATAAGTGTGGTGCACAACATATCGATAAACATGATTCTACATAGACACGACTTTGTAGACTCCCTAGGATGACTCGCTCTGATACCACTTCTGTCACGCCCCAAAGTCCCGTTAGGGCGTACTGACACCCATTGCCGATAACGCTCGGGAGAACAAATCTGTATCTATGCACTTTTTATACATATTATAAGAGATTTTTGCCATTGACATGCCTTTAAGAAGATAAACAGTGATAGCAAGACAAAAGGAAATGCGTATGACTAGGCGGTTGGGGCCACTGTGTTTGAAGTACGAGACATTACCACACTTTGATTTACATAGTCTACAAATCCCCTAGATAAGAGAAAATATCTGACAAGGGTAGGGACATGACCCTCCTCAACTAACTATACAATGTGAACATAGAAGCTCTTGACACACACAAAGCCCCGAAGCAACCTGGAGCTTGGTATCAGCAATTGGATATCCTGGACTCCTACTGGGGAGATCTACTAGCACCTGTACCTGTAGCATGAAATGCAGCTCCCCCATAAGGGGTGTCAGTACCAGATAATGTATTGAATATGAAAGGCATGACACACTGTATATGAAGTAATAACTCAAATGAGACCGTGCACAGGTGCAAGATTAGAAACCACCTGTGGTTATACTTTGGAATCATGTACTTTATGTTCTTTATATCACTTTACCTTTACTGTATAATCTGTGTACAACTGTAATACAAATGACCAACTGATTCAGTGGTAAACTGTATTAGGATCATCCTTGGATAGGTTCTTCCTTAACCCCTCGGGCTACCACCCGTTATAGCATCGTCCCTGGCTAGGTGATTCTTCCACCCCTCGGGCTAGCACCCATCAATAAACAAAATACTTTACCTTTCAATTACCTTCGAGATGGTTCTTTTGGTGGTCACAATATTGGAGCTGTAGGACTGTATATGTAGCATGTGACATGTAAATAATCATACAAGACAATATGATAATGAAAAGAGTACGTTACACAAATAATGAAGTGGGTATGAAATGGAACAACTCGTGAACTTTATTTAGTAACAAGAACCCATGTAACTTAGTATCCATATATGTATACAGATTTGAAGGTGACTATGTATAGAAACATGTGAACATGTCAAAGTGTGGATACACGGTTAATAGTTGTGTCGGAGTCGACAAGTGCCTTTATGTGCCAATGAAGAACTTAGATTTCATGCCAAGTAATACAAAATCAAGTAGCCTTACATACCTTGTTGTATGACCTCGTTACTACCTCGAGATAACCTTCCTTTCCTCCAAATATTTATCTACAACATAGTAGGTGATACAACTAGCATTAATAGCCAATAGATACACCTTGGCATCCCAATCACCCAACAAAACAACACACGGACAGTAAGTGGGTATTTATAAACCCAACTGAGTTCTTTCAACCTTTCCGCCCCCTAATCGTGTTTTTATAACACACATTCGCATGTACACATCATGTATAGCCTATTTTAATGCTATAACAGTTTTACAAAAGCCCACAAAGCACAACACATAACAACTCTACACAACCTACAAATGGACAGCGTAACGTTACCTCCCTTCGCTACATTTCAATGTCGGCAACTCCAAACATATTCCAAATCTAAACAAAATGTTCCAGGAATATTTACACATAAAAATAGACCTTAAGAAGTCTTATAATAGCACTTAAGAAGTCATGAAGGACGTGAGCCAATAACCTTCCATCCAACATCCCACAAGTTCCAATCAATATTACACTTAAGATAGTACAATAAAATGCGTTTGTTAAGTGAAACCAAAATCAGGGCAGCAACCTTAGGGTGATATTTATAAGTCAAACCATATTAATAACATGAATATATCTTCATAATACAGACCACAAACCATAGAAAAGTCACTGAAACAAAAGGCAAGTGTTCAACAACTTTCTAAACACATGCTGTCCCAAATTTCCAGCACAAACATACCAGCATATACTTCTAGTTTTTCATAGGAAAACCCTACTAAACATATGTGTAAGCTTACTTACCACTAAATTCAAGGTGTTGGGCTTCTCTAAGAACCCTAAAAGTTCCGTTGTGGCTACTTTCTAGGTTGGGAAAGAAAAATACCAAAGTTTTGACAAAGCTGAAACTTTTTCTAAGTCTAAGATGAAGTAAAATTTGCTGCTTGTAACCCCTTTTTAAAGGACCATTTAGGCAGACTTACTCTTTCCCTTTTGACCACCTTATACCACATATTAATAAGCTACTTATGTAGAAGCTTGGCCTTTACTCTTGGGCCTAAACGGGTCTCCAAGTTGATGGGCTTGGGCTGCCCATTTTCTAACTTTCTCTTCACTTAGTTTAGGCCCAATTAGCAAAGTGGATTGTGGTGTCTTTGGGCCCTTTTTGATATCTTTCTTGGGCTGAACATATAGTCCATTTATAATGCTAAAACATGGCCTAAAGTTACACCCTTAACACGAACTTTATTCATAATTGAATTTGAACTAATTCGACGTCAAGCCTCGTCTCCGTTTAGCTAGCAAATTTAAGCTAAGCAAGTAGGTGACTCATCTGCTAGCTTACTAAGTCCTACAAGCACCTCAATTATCTTATTTGATTTAAGCCCGTAGTCTCCTCAATTTGACACAAAACATGTATACACTCGACCTTCTTAAGCATTAGATGCGCATGCCCCCCCTATAACATGAAATTCGAGCACGTTTAAAAATGGGTGATAATTGAACCAAATCAAATCATGCTTCATTTTCATCGTACTAGCATTGGAAGGTGTGGGGTGTTGATGGGCACCATGATCCAAATGCATAATCATAAGCAATAAATAGCATACTATCAATATGACATGTATGAATGTTTCATGAAGTAAAAAAAGTGCTTATATAGAACATATTACGTGGATAAGAATAGACCATCATCATAGACTAAGCAACTAGTACTCGGAATCCAAGGCTTAACATCCATTTGGTAGTGGTCGAGGTACCAAACCCTCAACAAGGTTAATGGACTTAACACCCTCCATCAAAGTAGTCAAGGTACCAACCCCTCAACAAGGTTAATGGACTTAACACCCTCCATCAAAATGGTCAAGGTACTAACCCCTCAACAAGGTTAATGGACTTAACACCTTCCATCAAAGTGGTCAAGGTACCAACCCCCCAACACACTTAACACCCTCCCTCAAAGTGGTCAAGGTTGGTACCCCTCAACAAAGTTATGATCAACATATAGCGCTATAGGAACTTATCATTGAATTAACACATTTGCAACATACTTTCATCATCGTAAAGTCATATATCTCATATGCCAAGCATTAGGCCTTCAACAACTCAAGAATCATAATCCGGACATTTTATCAAACACTTGGTGGGTGCGTAGTGTGAGTGTAAACCATGCAATTCAAGTGTGAAATCATGCAAGAAAATCCAATGTAAGATTATCAATCAATACTTGGTAACACTCTCAAATAGTATACATCAAAACCCTTCATCAAATCTCACATTGGATCTTAGATTCATAGACCAAAACATAGTAAAACAATCACAATTTCATAAACCCCAACATAGTGTGCAGTGAATTTCATAATAAATGAAACTCACGAGTAAATAAACTTTAAATCATGCACTTATTTAAGAAAAGGAAGCTTGGGAATCATGGGAGGAAGGAACCCATGAAACAAACCCACATACATTAGCTTTGGAGATGAACTTGACGATGATTGGAGATGGCGAATTGAAGCTTGAAGGAGAATCTTGAGATTCGGATGAGGATTTGAGACTAGCATTGTGAGAGAAATATAAGACTAAGTGTTTGATTTAATATAGGAGAATGTTTTGGGTAATATAAGGGTGAAATAAGGCTAAATATAGGTATTTTCACATATGGGAACACTTAGGCCCAAGAATTGAAAGTCTTGGATCGAAAATGAAAACTGGGCATTTTTAACACACTGGCGCGTTATGCCAGTGACGCGAATTTGCCTCTGGAAATCACATTTAAAATTCAGGTTAGGCCATTCCCCCCCCCCCCAAACTTGACCCCTTGAACAAGAATATGAAGTCGTATTTTTGAAATAACGCATGGATTTTTAGATATATGGCAATATCTCCCCCTTGGAAACATTCCTCCTCGAATGTAAAAGTACGTACACAGGAGATATAAATAAGATAATTCCAGCCCACACAAGAATGCAACAACACATTTAAAACACCATTTTTAAAATCTCAACATAAGTGTAAAATCACCGTGAACCCTTTTAATGTAAACATGAATGCATGCAAAGGACTTAGGGCTGGAACATGAGACATAAAACCACCAAATGGATTTGACATGATATGATAAGCTTGAATAAACTGAAAGAGGTACAGAGATTGCTTCTTTATGCCTACAACGCCTCCCTGAGAGACACATACGAATAGACGACTCTTCTAAAGGGCCTCGACAAACACCACATCCTTATTAATCAACTTTTCCACTCATCCATCCAATACCACCACCGGGACTTTCTACTAAGCTAACTTAGCCTCCACATCACCCACAATCTTAACTAGTTTTATACCACTAGAGTCACCAACCCATCCCTTCAACCTAGAAGCATGAAAAATCGGACAAACCATAACCATAACCCTAGGTAATACCAATCGTTAAGCAACCTCACTAACCTCCCTCTGATTCTACAAGGACTCACAATCCTAAACTCAATTGTCAATCTTAAGCCCAACTTGTCCACTCGGTACCATGAACCACCATCTCCCTCTTGGGAGACAACCTCCACTCTACCATCTCTTCAACTAAAACTTACAACCCTAATAAGACGGAATCAAGGCATTGCTTGACCTAGACCTCTCCAACCTAAGAAGATTTGAAACCATCAAGGATACTACACCACTATGCTCAACTTCCTCCAACCTAGTCCACCAATCTAGCCAACCAATGGACCCATAAAGTCACCTTTTTGCCACCATCATCAACAAATGCTAGGCTACATAGAGCATCACCCACCATATTAAACTTACAGGGGACAAATGATGCACACCGATGTCATGATCCTTAAAGAATTCTAACCAACTTCTTGTTATCTTTCATTCACACCTATCATAATTAGCAAACAATCCCTTCATCATCCAAGACTTGCAACACTACCCCCAAGGTTCACAAGCTCCAAATAAATCGATGCACCACCTCTAAAGACCATCACAACATATGTCAAGGTAAGGTTTTAAGAACCTATTAACGAAATCCCTAAACATAGCTAGTGCATAAGTCAACCGCACAACTCCAACAATACTCAATCTCACCACTAGTTCGGAAATACACTTAGGAATGTCATCTACCCTCATCCTTACCATGGAGACAAAACCCAAAACAAAGATCAAGCTTAGAGAAGTGACTAACCCATTGTAGTTGACCAAATGAATCGACTATCCTTAATCATCATATTACAACCATACAGATTCTATAATCAAAGGTGACACAATATGCAAGTAGCCAAACCACCTCAAGACCCCCAACCAAGAAACTAAGCTCAACTAACATCACAAGAAAAAATCCTATGCAATAAGAACATGGGGCAACCCTTAGAGATCAATTATACCTTAAGACAAGAAATGGACTTACCCCTTGGTCAACATATAGCTGCATGGGAGCTTATCATGGAATTGACACATTCGCAGCATACTTTCATCATCATAAAGTCATATATCTCATATGCCAAGCACTGGGCCTTCAACAACTCAAGAATCATAATTCAGACATTTTATCAAACACTTGGCTGGTATGTAGGTTGAGTGTCAAACCATGCAATTCAAGAGTGAAATCATACAAGAAAATCTAATGTAAAACCATCAATCAATATTTGGTAATACCCTCAAACAATATACATCAAAACCCTTTATCAAATCTCACATTGGATCTTAGATTCATAGCCCAAAATATAGTAAAACAATCACAATTTCATAAACCCCAACATAGTGTGCAGTGAATTTCATAGTAAATAAGACCCATGAGTAAATAAACTTTAGATCGTGCACTTATTAAGAAAAGGAAGCTTGGGTATCATGGGTGGAAGGAACCCATGAAAGAAACCACAAACCTTAGCTTTTGAGATGAACATGATGAAGATTGGAGATGGCGGCTTGAAGCTTGAAGGAGAATCTTGAGATCTAGATGAGGATTTGAGAATTGAATTATGAGAGAAATATAACACTAAGTGTTTGATTTAATATTGGAGAATGTTTTGGGTGACATGAGGGTGAAATAAGGCTAAGTATAGGTATTTTCATGTATGAGAACACTTAGGCCCAAAACTTGAAAGTCTTGGATCGAAAATGAAGACTGGGCATTTTTAATACATTGGAGCATCGCGCCAGTGACGCAAATTTGCCTCTAGAAATTGCATTTTATTATTTTTGGATTTTGATAAGGTTTCTCTAAAATTCGGGTTGGATCCTTTTCCCCCTAAATTTGACCCCCCCCCCCAAAAAAAATATGAAGTCGAATTTTCAAATAACGCGCAGATTTTTTAGATATATAGAAATCATGATTCCAAGCACTTCTAAGACACATTTCGGGAACTTTTTGGGTCATTTCAGGGAGATAGTGAAACGACCCCAAAAAGTACCTGAAAATATGCCTCAAAAGTGTCTGAAATCATAATTTCTATATAACTCAAAATTCGTGCGTGATATCGAAAATTCGACTTCATATTCCTGATCAAGGGACAAAATTGAGTGGGAAATGGGTCTAACCTCAATTTTTAGAGCAATCGAATCAAAATTTCATTATCCAAAGGTACAATTTCCAGTGAGCGGTGCACACCCCTACTGCAATGTGGCTGGGGCACACCTAAGTGTTATTTTTGCCCAGTTATTTTATCTCGGTTCATGGTTTTTGGGTCTTCGTCCTAAGTCTTCCCATACATTAAAATACCTATACTTAGCCATATTTCAACACCATACCATACAAGACATTCCCTAATACTCTCTCAAGCACATAGACGAATATTTCACCCAATATTCAAGTGCCAAATCTCATTCTGGATCTTAAGGATTTCATTCAAGCTTCAAGTCTCCATTCCAATCTTCATCAGAGAAATCTTAAAATTTGAGGTATATGTGTTTCAACCATTAGGTCCTTTCAACCATGGTGCCCAACCTTTCTTTTTACACAAATTGCATGTTTCTAAGTTAATTTACTTATGGGTCTTACTTACTATGAATTTGAATACGAACTATGTTGGGATTTCATAAACTTGTGACTGTTTAAGCATGTTTTGTGCCATGAATCTATGATCCATTTTGAGATTTGATAAAGGATTTCAATGTATATTATATGAGGTTATTACCAAATATTGGTGGGTTGATTTACTTCAAGTTTTCTTGCACGATTTCACTCTTGAATTACATGGTTTTTTACTAACATTACACCCGCCAAGTATTTGATAAAATGTCCGGTTAATACTTCTTGAGTTGTTGAAGGCCTAATATATGGTATATGAGTTAAGTGACTTTATTATGATGAAAGAGATATGTATATATATTGATTTCATGAATGATATGTATAGTGTTGGGAGTAGATAATTTCCTCTTTCGTGGGGTAGTAGGCTCGAACTACCTTTTTGGGGGTATATACCTCAATCGCCTAGCTCAGGGGGTGGTTGGCCCGTCAACCATGTTGGGGGTTTATACCTCAATTTCCTCGTTCGGGGGGGTAGTAGGCCCGAACTACTATATTGGGGGGCGGGTGTATACCTCATCGCCTTGCCAAGGAGGTGGTAGGCCTTAGTTACTAATTATGGTCTCTTCCTACACATGTAAAATATTCTATGTAAGCATGTATTACTACAAGAATCATTCATGCATGCTATGTTGCTATATGCTTATTTATTGTCTAAATATGTATTTCGATTATGTTGCCTATCTCTTGTTGCATTGCATCCTACATACTTAGTACATTCAAACATACTAACGCATACTCTATCCCAACATGATGTTAGGATGTAGGAACTGGAGCTCCACATGACCTTCCACTTCCTCCACGTGGCTTGTACAATTTCTCGCAAAGCAAGTTGGTTAGTCCTCAACTCTGAGGACATACTTCTCTTGATTTATGCTATGTATTGACTTTTCTTATATTGGATACTTATGGCTATGAGGGTGAGCCCAAAGACTGTTTTGGCCTACACTCTTATTTTTGTATTAGAGATGTTGTTGGAACCTTATGACATGTTAATGCTATATTATTGGCTTGTTATGTTTCTAAGGTATCAAAGATGTCCCTCAGCCCTGTATTTCCCCTTTTTCTATCTATTGTTGTTGTATTATTGCTTCTGTAACCAAGGATGTGTAATGATAAGTTAAGAGGCTTGATTGGGGTCCCTTAGGGTTCCCCATTCACCTTGTCACATCTAGGCCCTTAGCTTGGGTCATGATAGGCTTGAAGAATCTCAAGTAAATGTTGACCTTAAAGAAGCCATAAAGTGGTTGGAGAGATAGGCAGGGATGTGTGGTTGCTATTATGTGAGGTATTAAAGTAATGAGAACGAGTGACATTCTTTAAGTAAAGGTTACTATGGGATATGAAGCATAGATTTTGAGGGGTTAGATTGGTATAAGTATGATCATCTTAGGACTTGAAAAATGGGACTTAGAGTTAGGAATGAACGGAATGAGAGTGTGTGGTTAGATAT
>JAPFFP010047834.1:0-32532 GCA_026153255.1 Solanum medicagineum
GATCAACTTTTGGGCTTTAATGCAAGAGATAAACCTACCCTTGACCACCACATCATAACTCTCCCACTCAAGGACGGATTCTT
This sequence comes from Solanum medicagineum, assembly GCA_026153255.1. Classification (NCBI taxonomy): domain Eukaryota; kingdom Viridiplantae; phylum Streptophyta; class Magnoliopsida; order Solanales; family Solanaceae; genus Solanum; species Solanum medicagineum. Next base: position 84 of record JAPFFP010047834.1, read on the forward strand.
TTGGGAATTGGAATTTGACCCAACGGGTCCTACAATAAATAGAGGTATAATAAGCATGCAACAATCCATTCCAAGAATGACATCAAAATCAACCATATCCAACTCAACAAGATCACAAGGGAATTTTTTATGCAAGATGCAAACGGGTCAATTTCTATAGACCTTTCTTGCTACAATAGATGTGCCAATAGCAGTAGACACCTCATAAGACTCACACAACAATTCAGGCTCAACATGAAACTTTTTGGCAATAAAAGGAGTGACAAAAGAAGGAGTGGCACCGGGGTCTATCAATGCATACACATCAAAATCAAAGACCTTTGACATGCCGGTGACGACATTGGGCACCTTATCAACCCATTGCCTCCCATGGAGAGCGAAAACCTGATTGTGCCTTAGGGCACCACCTTATTGGCCTCCTCTACCCAAAGGAACTACATTATTACCCAGACCTTGAGGAAGAATATCCCTACCCTTGTTGCGATTTGGTGGACAAGCAATCATCTTGTGGCTTACTTCCCCACAACAAAAACAAGCATTGGTATCCCTCAAGCTTGGGCCACCATGGCTCCTACCACACTTTGAACAAATGAGTCTAGGCATCACACCATCTATCAGGAACCAAGCCTGGGGCCTAGACGTGACCGGCGAATGGGGAACCTGAAGGAACTATAAACAAGCCTCATAGCATATCATTACACATCCTTGGTCGCGGAAGCAATATAAAACATTATAAGAAACATGAACAAGGGTAAATGGGACTAAGGGAGAAAGAGAGAGTTTAATACTTAAATAACATAGATGAGTCAAAGCTCAAAGGTAATACATAACTTGTCCAACAATACCTCTAAACATAGGTACTTAGTGGGGGCCAAGAAAAAGCAACAAGGTTTACCCTCAAAGTAACAATAGCAATAAAGAAGAAGGAATCAATACATAATATAAGAAACATAGACCAACGTCCCTGGAATGGAGGGCTCATCAACAAGCTTGAGTGAAACCGTACTAGCCACGTGGGTGGAGATGCTCAAGCGGGGCTCCGGTTCCTACATGGTCATATTTGTAGGCATAGAGTATGTGTTAGTACATTGGAATGTACTAAGTATGCAGGATCCAACACAACAAGAGATAGGCAATGTAATCAGAATGCATAACAATAGGCAATAGGCGTGATATAACAATATGGAATGCATGAACAATGCTTGTAGTAAAACATGCTTGAAAATATCCATTCTTTCATAGCTTACTTAACCTAATAGGATAACATAATTAGCTTATCCAATTACGTTGTACTAGAGGATGAAAGATATAGCATAAGTTCATAACCCCAAATCATACACGAGGGTAAGGAGTACATCATAGTTCATAACCTCACAAAAAGTAACATAACCTCATAAAGAGTAGCATAACCTCATAAAGAGTAGCATAACCCCATAAGGAGTAGCATAACCTCATAAAGAGTAGCATAACCTCATAAAGAGTAACATAACCTCATAAGAAGTAGCATAAGCTCATAAAGAGTAGATTGCATTCGTACATGAGGGTAAGGTGTACAACATAGCTCATAACCCCCCACATGTAGGAATTGCCCTTGCACTAGAGGTTAAAGAATGTATCATAGTTCATAACCCCTAGTAGGCTTTCACAATTGACAAGAGCATAAACCTTATCATAAGAATCAAACAAGTCATCAACAATTCACAAGAACATAACAACATTAGAGCTCAACAATTCCCTTGTAATACTAAAGGTGCTTTACATGATTCAAACACATATATTCATTCCTCTCATACTTATATACGTATCTTCCCTTTTTATCATCATTTGGTCATCACATACATACATCATTTCATCATCATGTAATCATCATAACATCATTCAACTTACAAGACATGCATTGGACCTACAATTCCTCAAGAAACCCTAGCTGGACATTTTATCAAACATTGGCGGGTGAGTAATGGGGGTAAAAGACCATGCATTCTAAAGATGAAATCATACAAGAAATCCATTGTAAAACCATCAATCAACACCTTGCAACACCCTCAATAAGTACACATTAAAACACCTAATCAGATCAAACATTAGATCCAAGATTTAAAGCTCAAAGCAAGCTAAAACAACCATACTTTCGTGAACTCAAATCATTGTGCAGTAAATTTCTTAATGTACAAGATCCATATAAAAAATCAACTTTAAATCATGCAATATTAGTAAAATGGAAGCTTAGGCACCATGGGCGAAAGGACCCAATGGTTCAACACCACATACCTTAGCTTAGAAGATGAACTTGGTGAAGATTGAAAATGGAGACTTGAAGTTTGAAGAAGAACCTTGAAGGAAAATCCTAGCTTTGGATGAGGGTTTTGACACTTGAATTTTGGACTGAAAATACGGTTGTGTTTTGGGGAGTATTGAGAAATGTTTGGGATGATATAAGGGTGAAATAAGGCGAAGTATAGGTAAAAACACATTTGGGAACACTTAGGCCAAAAACCCCAAAGCCTTGACCGAGATAAAAATCATTGGCAGCGAAATACATAGGTCTGCGATGCAGACCTATAGTGGAGGCGAAATTAACACATGTCCGTGACAACTGCGCATTGCTGTGTTATCATGGACTTTCTCTGGAAATTGAAATCTTGAAAATTTAAAATTGTGATTCGATTGCTCTAAAATATGGGTTAGACCCTTCTCGCCCCTAATTTTGACCCTTTGAACAAGAATATGAAGTCGGACTTTTAAAAGAGAAAATAGATTTGGAGATATATGGAATTTAAAATTCTGGGCATTCCGAGGCACATTTTTGGGAACTTTTTGGGTCATTACAATACCTCCCCCTTGGGAACATTTGTCGCCGAATGTAAAATAGACGTACAAGATAATAGTGATCATAAACAAATTATCCCCAACAAGAATGCAACATGCATTTAGAACACCATTTTCAAAATATCAACATGAGTGTCAAATATCATCATGAACTTGTTAACGTAAACATGGGTGCATGCAAATGACGTAGTGGCTATAACATAAGACTTGGAACCATGAAAGGACTAGATATATCGTCATAAGCTCGAATAGAAATGAAAGAGGTACGGATGTTGTTTCTCCAAGCCCGCTCCTCCAAAGACACTTCCAACTTGACGAACCCTCCAAGAGCCTTATGAACACCACCCCCTCATCAATCCACTTTGGACACACACACCAACCACTTAGCACCAAGTCACCATCTCCCCCTTGGGAGAAGACCCCCAACTTTACCAATACGGAAATCAATTCCTTACTTAACTAGACCCCCTTCAACCATAGAAGATTCGAAACCACCAAGCCACTACACCACAATTCTCAACCTCATTCACCCTACTCAACCGGTGAACTCCCCCAACCACCTTCTTGCCACCCAAAGGTCCCCACTTTCCATAATTAGCAAGCAACCCTATCTCTTCCGAATTCAAAGCATCACCCTCAATTGATTCACAAGCTCTCCCTCACTACCAGAAACAATCAACACATCATCACCAAGAACCACCACAACGTAACAAGGTAGGGATTAAAGACCCTATTCATGAGACCTATAAACATGATCGGTGCATAAGTGAAACCACAAGACACCACCCCAAATTCAAAATATCAAAAAGGACATTCAAGAACCCATTGATCATCGGGAACAACTCAATAGAAATAACTTAGGTTCAACACCCCTAACTCTTACAAGATGAAACTGAAATCCCTTAGAGATCAATTGTACCTTAAAACAAGAAATGGACTTACCCCTTCACTACCACTCAAAGACGGGCCAGACCATCAATGAAGATACAACAAATAAAGGAAACCAAAACCTTCCAATGCATACACATCAAAATCAAAGAAACTAACCTTGTCCTTGAGGACGGTCCTTCTTTCCCTTGTTCTGGATATAAGGGCAATCAATAAGCTTGTGACCTTCTTTCCCACACCCATAACATGCCCTTGAATTCTTTAAGCATTTTCCATGATAATGCCTTTCACACTTTGGGCATTTTAGAAATGTCATCCCACCATCGCCTTCTTGGATCTGGTCATCCTCCAACCGAGCCTTCTTGGACTCCCACTCCTTTTCTTCCTAAGCTTCTCTACCTCCATTTGTTCGGCATAGGTCATCAAATGGAACAAGTCCATATCACTAAACATAGCCGACCGACATTCTTCACTCACCAAGTCGGACACACCCATCACGAACTTGTTCATTCTAGCCCTTGGGTCGACAACCAAGTGAGGAGCATACTTAGAAAGTTGGTTGAACGTGAGAGCATACTCCCTCAAACTCATTGATCCTTGACTCAAATTCATGAATTCTACCAATTTGGCTTCCCTAAGCTCAAGAGGGAAGAATCGACTAAGGAAACCCGCCTTGAACTCCTCCGAAAGCACCACGTTGTGGATTCCCTTCTCCTCCCTCTATTGTCTATACCATAGATGTGCTATCTCTTTGAGTTGGTATGCCGCCAACTCTGCCTTATCTTCTGATCTATACCCATAAAGGTCAATACCTTATAAATCTCATCAATAAACTCTTGTGGGTCCTCATCCACCTTTGATCCATGGGATTCCGGTGTTTTCATCCTCATCAAGTCTCTCACCCGAGAAGCCAGAGTAGGAGCATGAGGGACTTGGACCCTTTGATTGGCTTGATTAGCCACAACCTGTGCAAGCACGATAAGGGCATCCCTAAGATCCCCATTGGTCGGTTGCTCCTCGGGGGTGAGGGTTCGTCTTCCTCTTACGTTAGGCATGGTCAACTAGCATGGCACTAAACAATTGTTAGGGGGGGAAGGATGTCACGATCCAAGCCTAGGGCCTAGATGTGACACGGAGACTGGGGAACCCAAAAGGACCCCTATCAAGTCTCTTGACTTGTTATAACACATCCTTGGTAGCGGAAGAATACAAAAGACATATATATTAAACTAGGACAATGAGGCTAAGGGAAAAGCTTGCCAAAACAACAACATTACCAAAATAAGGAGTCACAACTCAAATCATAAATACACATTTGTCCAACATTGATACGTTAGAGAAAACTCTACTTGAATCTATTTAATTTTTTTATCGACAAACCTGTGCTCGAAAATCAAAATATTTTGAGCATGGGTTTTTTTGGTCTAAGTGTATCTTGTCTTTACTACGAATTATTTTCCTTGGTTAACAATAATTGTAGTTTTTCCGATATTTGTGGGTTCTTTAATTTTCTTTCTTCCCCATAAAGGAAATAGGGTAATCCGGTGTTCCTCTAAGTACATAGATAGAGCGACGCCAAGACAGAGCTACCAGGCTCACCCTCATAGTCAATAGAACATAAGATAGTGACTTAATACATAGATAATAGCAACATAGACTAAAGTCCTTGAAATGGAGGACTCACCAACAAGCTTGGAATAGCACTGCCTAGCCACGTGGAGGAGGGGGATCAACTCGGGCAGCGATTCCTACATAGTGATATCATGTAGGCAAGAGTATGCGTTAGTACGTTGAATGTACTAAGTATGTGGGATGCAATGCAACAAGGAATAGGCATCATAATAAAAATGTATAACAATAGACAATAGGCTTAATATAGTAATATGGCATGTATGATCGATGCTAAAGTAAAACATTCTTGAGTAAATCATGCTCATATAAAATATCATATGTGAAGAAGAGACCAAGCTAGCTTTCCAACCTTGGTTGGTTGATGATGGTCACACCCGAGTCATCCTAGGTGGTGAGGTATAAACCCTCACATGGTTGATGTTGGTCACACCCCAATCATCCTAAGTGGTGAAGTATAAACCCTTCACATGGTTGATGAGTACAAACCCCTAACTCGGTTGATGATGGTCACACCCCAATCATCCTAGGTTGTGAAGTATAAACCCCTCACGTGGTTGATGAGTACAAACCCCCAACTCGTTTGATGATGGTCACACCCTAATCATCCTAGGTGGTGAAGTATAAACCCCTCACATGGTTGATGAGTACAAACCCCCAACTCGGTTGAGTATGGTCTAATGATACACTTTATATAGAAATAATCATATACATAAGCTCATTTCATCATTACAAAATCATTCATATCATATCTCATGCTTTGGAGCTTCACTTTCTCAAGAAACCATAATCGGACATTTTATCAAACACTTGGTGGGTGTACAATGGGGGTAAAAGAGCATGCAATTTAGAGATGAAATCATGCAAGAAAATCTATTGTAAAACCATAAATCAATACCTTACAACACCCCCAAGAGATACACATCAAAACCTCTCATCAAAACTTACAATAGATCCAAGATATATAGCTCACAACATAGCAAAATAGTTACAACTGTACATAGCTTAACATAGTTCATAGACATGTTCATACTAGTAATCCCATTTGTAAACTCCACTTTAAATCATGCAATACTAATTAAAAGAGGGTTTAGGCACCATGGGTGGAAGGACCCAATGGTTCAACACCACATACCTTAGGTCTAGAGTTGCTTGGAATTGAGATTGAGAAGAATGGAGGCTTGGAAATGATCTTGGAATCCTATCTTGTTCTTAGGTTTCCTTGAAATTGAATTGGGGCTTGATGGAGGCTCTTGAGAGGATTTAAGAGTGTGATTGAGATGAGAGTAGTGAAATTGGGTCCTTAAGATTAGAGTTTAGGTCTTCTAAATAGGTTAAGATAGCCTAAAAAGTCAAAAAGGGTCATTCTGATAATTAGCATTTATGAAAATGCCATTAGTGAATGGATGGAAAAATTGGCAAAGTGTCATCTTAATGAAGACTTCATGGCCGTGTGGGACTCCACGGGTCGTGTGGAGTGCCCATGAGGCAAGACTTAGACAGAAAAATGGAATTGGAACACTTGAGAAAAGGTTAGCGTCAACGTCACTTTGACAGCCACTTTCACGGACCGTGTAGTGTTACACGGACCGTGTACTGGTCCATCCCACCTCACTTAGACAAGAAAATGTTGCAGGCCACCACACGCCCAAGTGCCACGGTCCTTCACACTCCACATGTCACCATCAACAATGCTTGCGGCACCACCCTTAGCCGCATTTTCCCCAAGTCCAACAAGCTTCCTTTGGCACACCTTGTGGCCGTCCCCACGGCCAGTGGTGAGCCACACGGCCCGTGCCACTGGTCGTGTCACCTTCATTAATGCCAAAAATGGCCTATTCCAACCTCGGCTTCCCAAACGGCCTGTCAAAGGCCACACTAGCCGTCAAGCAATCCGTCTGACACCATGCCCAAGAGGGTCTCACGAAAACGACCATAACTCCTTCATCCGACATCAGAATGAGGTAAAACCAAGTATGTTGTGAAGCTAACTCAAAGGGATTTTCATACCTTAGACTAAAAATGGTCGTTTCCCACTCTAACCAATCCAAATGGTTCGCCCAAGGACACACTGCCTGTCAAAGTGTCCGTGTCACATCACTGCACGGGAGGATATCATGAAAATGGTCATAACGTCTTCATCCGACATCGTAATGAGGTGAGACCAAGTGCGTTGGAAAGCTAACTCAAAGGGATTTTATTTGACATGTTTTAGTCCATCCAATTCTAAGTGTGCTAAAATTTATGCTAGTTTAAAGTTGACCCTTGTATGAACCATCACCAGAAACTCAACTCTTAGGGAAGTCTTAAACTTGTTTACATACTAGGAGTCTCCTATGAACCTAATACACCCCCAACCTAACCAAATGAGGCTTGAAATATGTATACATAAGAGCAAAGAGTTATGGGTGTCACAAATGACTTACTCCAACTCTATAGCATGACTTAGTACATGAAGAAGGGAAACATTTCCTAAAACGTCTCATAGTTGTGGTGCACAACACAATCATGAATAAGACTCTAATCGACGCGGTGTGTTGGACTTCGAGGATCTATCAACCTACTGCTCTGATACCATCTTTGTCACAACCCAAGCCTAGGGCCTAGACGTGATCGACGAATGGGGAACCCGAAGGAACCTCAAACAAGCCTCATAGCATATCATTGCACATCCTTTGTCGCGGAAGCAATATGAAAAATCATAAAAAACATGAACAACGAGAAATGGGTCTAAGGGAGAAAGAGAGAGTTTAATACTTAAATATAATAGATGAGACAAAGCTCAAATGTAATACATAACTTGTCCAACAACACCTCTAAACATAGATACTTAGCTGGGGTCAATACAAAGCAACCGGGCTCACCCTCATAGTCAAAATAGCAATAAAGAAGAAGGAATCATTACATAATATAAGAAGCATAACATCCAAGGAATGGAGGACTCTCCAACAAGCTTGAGTGAAACCGTACTAGCCACGTGGATGGAGATACTCAAGCGGGCTCTGGTTCCTACATGGTCATATCATGTAGGCATAGATAAGTGTTAGTACATTGGAATGTACTAAGTATGTGAGATACAATGCAACAAGAGATAGGCAATGCAATCGAAATGCATAACAACAGGCAATAGGCATGATATAACAATATGACATGCATGAACAATGCATGTAGTAAAACATGCTTGAAAATATCTATTCTTTCATACCTTACTTAAACCCAATAAGATAACATAATTAGCTAATCCAATTACCTTGTAATAGAGGGTGAGAGATATAGCATGAGTTCATAACCCCAAATCATACACGAGGGTAAGGAGTATGCCATAGTCCATAACCTCATAAAGAGTAACATAACCTCAAAAAGAGTAGCATAACCTCATAAAGGAGTAGCATAAGGAGTAGCATTACTTCATAAAGAGTAGATTGCATTCGTACATGAGGGTAAGGTGTACAACATAGCTCATAACCCCCTACATGTAGGAATTGGCCTTGCACTAGAGGGTAAAGCATGTAACATAGTTCATAACCCCTCCTAGTAGGCTTTCACAATTGACAAGAGCATAAACATTATCATAAGAATCAAACAAGTCATCAACAATTCACAAGAACATAACAACATGAGAGCCCAACAATTCCCTTGCAATACCAAAGGTGCTTTACATGATTCAAACACATATACTCATTCCTCTCATACTTATCTACATATCTTCCTTTTTTATCATCATTTGGTCATCACATCCATACATCATTTCATCATCATGTCATCATCATAAGATCATTCAACTCATAAGACATGTATTGGACCTACAATTCCTCAAGAAACCCTAGCCGGACATTTTACCAAACACTTGGCGGGTGTGTAATGGGGGTAAAAGACCATGCAATCTAGAGATGCAATCATACAAGAAAGTACATTGTAAAACTATCACTCAACACCTTGCAACACCCTCAAGACATACACATCAAAACCCCTCATCAAATCCAACATTAGATCTAAGATTTAAAGCGCAAGACATGCTAAAACAACCATACTTTCATGAACTCAAATCACTGTGCAGTAAATTTCTTAATGTACAAGACCCATATGTAAATCAACTTTAAATCATACAATATTAGTAAAAAGGAAGCTTAGGCACCATGGGTGAAAGGACCTAATGGTTCAACACCCCATACCTTACCTTAGAGATGAACTTGGTGAAGATTGGAGATGGAGACTTGAAGCTTGAAGAAGAACCTTGAAGGAAAACCCTATCTTAGGATGAGGGTTTTGAGACTTGAATTTTGGAGTGAAAATATGGCTAAGTGTTTTGGGGAGTATTGGGGAATGTTTGGGATGGTATGAGGGTGAAAAAAGGCTAAGTATAGGTAAAATCCATGTTTTGGAACACTTAGGCCCAAGACCCCAAAGCCTTGGACTGAGATAAACATTCCTGGTAGTGAAATACATAGGTCCGCGGTGTGGACCTGTCACAGAGGCCAAATTAACACATGACCGCGACATCTGCGCGTCACGGTGCTGTCGCGGACCATCTCTGGAAATTGAAATTTTGGAAATTTGAAATTATGATTTGATTGCTCTAAAATCGGGGTTAAACTCATTTCCCCCCTAATTTTGACCCCCTGAACAAGAATATGAAGTTGGATTTTCGAAATAGCAAACGAATTTGGAGATATATGGAACTTAAAATTCTGGGCATTTCGAGGCATATTTTTGGACACTTTTTTGGGTCATTACACCACCACCCTCTTGGGGCCTTGGGTTGTCATTGGAAAATCACCCACTAGGAGCATGAGTGTCACGCCCCAAGTCCCATTAAGGCGGACTGGCACCCGTTGCCGATAAGGCCTGGGAGAACCAACCTGTATCTATGCGCTTTCTATACATATTATAAGGGATTCCTACGTTCAACATGCCTTTAAGAAAGTAAATAGTGATAACAAGCCAAAAGGAGATGCATATGGCTAGGCCGTTGGGGCCACGATGTTTAAAGTATGAGACATGACCACACTTTAATTTACATAGTCTATAAAGCCTCTAGATAATGTAAAGTATATGATAAGGGTCAGGACAGGCCTCTCCTCGACTAACTGTACAATACAAAAATAGAAGCTCTAGACACACAAAGCTCTGAAGCAACCTGGAGCTTAGTAACAATAGCTGGATATCATGTACTTCTACTGGGGAGATCTATTAGCACCTGTACCTGCAGCATGAAATGCGGGTTCCCCCTAAGGGATGTCAGTACGAGATAATGTACTGAATATGTAAGGCAGGAAATATTGTATACGAAGTAGCAACTTAAATGAAACTATGCACTGGTATCGGATAAGAGACCACCTTTAGTTATACTGTGGGATCATGTACTTTATGTTTTTTTCATTACTTTACCTTTACCGTATAATCTGTGCACAGCATGTAATACAAATGACAAGCTGATCAGTGGTAAATCTATATTAGGATTGTCCCTGGCTAGGCTTTTCCTTTATCCCCTCGGGCTTCCCCCCCCCCCTCATGATAGGATCGACCCTGGCTAGGTGATTCTTCCACCCCTTGGGCTACCACCCACCAACAAGCAATATACTTTACTTTATCTTTCAATTACCTTTGAGATGATTCTTTTGGTAGTCGCAATATTGGAATTAGAGGACTGTAGATACAGGCATATGACATGTAAATAATCACAAAAGACAACACTATAATGAAAGGAGTAGGTTATACAAGTAATGAAATGCATAGGAGGTGGAACAACACATGAACTTTATTTAGTAGAACGAATTCGTATATCTTGGTATCCAAGTATGTATGCAGATTTAAAGGTGAGTATGTATGGTAGCATATGAACATGCGAAAGAGTAGAGACATGAATGGTTGTTATGTCGAAGTAGATAAGAGCCTCTATGTACCAAGGAAGAACCTAGGTTTCATGCCAGGTAATACGAAATTGAGTAGCCTTACATACCTCGATGTACGACTTCACTATTACCTCGAGATAACCTTTCCTTCCTCTAAATATTTATCTACAACATAGAAGGTAATAAAACTAGCAGTAGCAGCCAATAGATACATCTTGGCAGCCCAATCTCATAAAAAAAACAACATAAGGGCAGCAAGCAGGTATTTATAAACCCGAGCGTATTCTTTCAACCTTTCTGCCCCTAATCGTATTTTCTAATACACATTCTCATATACATATCATGTGCATCCTATTCTAGTGCCATTATAGTCTTACATCAACCCACAAATCCAACACATAACAATTCTACTCAACATACAAATAGGCGGTATAATGTTACGTCCCTTTGCCCCATTATGACGTTGATGATTCCAAAACTTTATCAACTTCAACCAAACTATTCCCACAACATTTACACATACAAACAGCCCTGAAATAGTTCAAAAACAGTCCTCTAAATAGAGGATGTGAGACCATAGTCCTCAATCAATCAGCTCACAAGTTCCAATTACGAGCACAATTACGATATCACACAAGAACTCACTTTTGCAGACTGTAAAAGTGTTGCAGCAGCTAAGTTACATCACTAACAAACTAAACCTTGTTAAAAACATAATTCTTACTTCATAATTCAGCCAACCAGGAAGATAAGATCCTCTTGGACAACAAGAAAAGTTCACAACAATCCTTAGGACACATGTTGTCCAAAATTTTAGCACAACATAAGTAGCATATACTTCTTGTTTGTCATGGGATAAGTATAACAAATACATGGATATTTCCACTTACCTTAGCCTTTAAGGTTTAGGTTTCCTTCAAGAACCCTAGAGGGTTGTGTAGGCTACCTTGTGAGGTGAAACAAAGAGAAAACAAAAATTCCTTAGGAAAACTGAAAAATTGTCTCAAGTGAAAATGAATTAAGGAGCTGTTTTGAGCCCCTTTTTAAAGAGTCTCTTGGCCGACTTTGTTTTGACCTTTTGACCACATAATACTACATATTATTAAGCTGGTGAGGTAGCAGCTTGGCCCTCACACTTGGGCCTAAATGGGTCTCAAAGTTGATGGGACTTGGCTGCCCATTTTCCAAATTCCTCTTCACTTAGGCTCAATTAGCCAAGTTGGTTGTGGTGTACTTGGGCCCTTTTATTATTCATCTTGGGCTAAAAATAAATTCCATTTATGATGCTAAAATATGGGCTAAAGTTACACCCTTAACACGGACTTTATTCATAATCGGACTTGGACAAATTCGACGTCGGGCCTTGTCTTCGTTTAGCTAGCAAATTTAAGCTAAGCAAGTAGGTGACTCACCTGCTAGCTTTCTAAGTCCTACAAGCACCTCAATTCTCTCTCTTTGTTCAGGGTCATGATCTCCTCTCCTCATAAAGTCTCTCACTCGAGATGCCAAAGTAGGAGCATGAGGGACTTGGGCCCCTTGATTGGCTTGATTAGCCATAACTTGAGCTAGCAAGGTGAGAGCATCCCAGAGCTCTCCATAAGCCGGTTGTTCCTCGGTGTGCAGGCTCTTCTACCTCTTGTGTTAGGTATGATCTAGCATGCAAAGAACAATCGTTAGGGGGAAAACCTTACCCTAACTTCTATAGCATGACATAGAGTGAGAAGAAGGGAAACATTTCCTAAAACGTTCATAGCCTCTTACTCATTGTTGCGGTACATAACACAACCATGAGTAAGACTCTAATCAACGCGGTGTGCTGGATGCTGAGGACCATTAACAACCTAGTGCTCTGATACCAAGTTTGTCACGACCCAACCCTATAGCCTAGATCTGACACGGCGAATAGGGAATCCGCAGGGGCTCCAATCAAGCCTCTTACCATACCATTGCACATCCTTGGTCATGGAAATAATTAAATAACAATAAGAGAGCAGAAAGAAGGGAACACGAGGCTAGGAGACATCTTTAATATCATAAGCATCATAGAGTCAAGGCTCATAGCATCATTACATAACTTGTCCAACAACACCTCTAACATAGAACTTAGCGGGCCCAAGACAAACAACCAGGCTCACTCTCATAGTCAAAGCATACAATAAAGAAAAGGGAGTCTATACATGGCATAAATCAAGAAATGTATGTTCTCGGAGTTGAGGAATCACCAACTTGCTTTAAGAGATATCACACTAACCACGTGGAGGAGGAGGATGATCAAGTGGGGCTCCAGTTCCTACATGGTAACGTCATGTAGGCATAGAGTATGCATTAGTACGTTTGAATGTACTAAGTATGTAGGATGCAACGCAACAATAGATAAGCAACATAGTCAAAATGCATAATTATGCAATAGATGATCATATAACATCGCATGCATGAATGATACTTGAAGTAAACATACTTATATATGGAACATATTACATGTGTGTGAATAGAATATCATCATAGACTAAGCAACATAGTACTTGGAATCTAAGGTAGACTACCCCTTAAAAGTGATTGAGGTACCAACCCCTCAATTGATTGACGGACATGACCACCCTCCACCGGAAGCGATTGAGGTACTAACCCCTAAATTCGTTGATGGCTTACAATCCCCATCTAAGATAATTGAGGTACCAAACGCTCAATTGGTTGATGGCTTACCAACCTCCATCCGAGATGATTGAGGTACCAACCCCTCAATTGGTTGATGGCTTACCACCCCCAACCGAGATGATTGACGTACCAACCCCTCAATGTGTTGATGGCTTACCACCCCCATCCAAGGTGATTGAGGCATAACCCCTCAATTGGCTATGGTCGACTCACAACACAATAGATACTTCTCATGGAACAAACACATACACAACATCCTTTCATCATCATAAAGTCACTTAACTCATATTTCAAGCATTAGGCCTTCAACAACTCAAGATATATTAACCCGACACTTTATCAAACACTTGGTGGGTGTGCAATGCTAGAGTAAAACCATACAATTCAAGAGTGAAATCATGCAACAAAACTTTATGTGAAATCACCCACCAATACTTGGTAATACCCTCATGCAACTTACATCAAAACCCTTCATCAAATATCAAGATAGATCTAAGATTAATAGATCAAAACATGCTTAAAGAATCACACTTTTACAAAACTCTAACATAGTTCATAGTCAAGATAAGATTTCCTCCGCTTAATGGATAACCATTGGATAATCGAAGAACCATAAATAAAATCAACTTAGAAATATGCAATTTAGGTGAAAAGGAAGCTTGGGCACCATGGGTGAAAGGATCCAATGGTTGAAACCCTCTTACCTTAGATTTGAGTTTCTTGAAATTAAGTTGGGAAAGAATGGGAGCATGGAAAGGAATCTTGAAATCCAGCCTTGTTCTTAAGTTTCTTGAATTTGTATTGGGGTTTTGATAGAGGTTCTTGAGAGAATATTAGAGTTTATTTGAGATGAGAGTAATGACTTTGATCCTTTAGAATAGGGTTTTGGTCTTTTGGGGAGGTTAAGATATCATTAGAAGTCCAAAAAGATCATTAAAATAATTAAAATTTACAAAAATGCCATTAGTGAAACGGAGGAAAAATTGGCAAAGTGTCATCTTACTTGAGGTTACACTAGCCGTATGCACTCCACGGGTTGTGTGGAGTGCCCGTGAGAGGATACTTAGTCTAAATATTGGAATTGGAACACTTGGGAAAAAGTTATCGGCATATTTGACGGGTCACTTTCACGGGCCGTGTGGTGTTACATGGTCCGTGTAGTGGTCCATCCAACTACACTTAGAGAAAAATGTTGCAGGCCACCCCACACCCAAGGCTCGCGAGCCATCTAACCTTCCACGGCCTGTCAAAGGTGCCCGTGGCACCATACATAGTCAAAGACTCCATCTCATGCTCACCTTCCTCACTTGCACACACTCCAAAACCAACCACACGGTCAGTGGCAAGCCACATAGACCATGGCACTTGACGTGCCCTATTTCTAAGGCTAAAAATGGACTTTTCCAGCTCAAGGCTGCCTAGACGGCCCGGCCCGTCCAACGCCTCACTGCCCATCAAGTTGCCCGTGTAGTTTCACTGCACAGGAGGGTCTCACGAAAACGGTCATGAATCCTTCATTCAAACTCAAAATGAGGTGAAACCAAGTGTGTTAGAAAGCTAACTCAAAGCGATTTCATTTGACATGTTGTGGGCCATCCAGTCCTAAGTATGCTAAAAGTTATGCTCGTTTAAAATTGACCCTTGAATGAACCAACACCTAAAACTCAACCAATAGAGAAGTTTTGAACTCGTCTAAGTACTAGAAGTCTCCCATGACCCTATTACACTCCCCACCTACACAAATAAAGCTTGAAACATGGATACATAAGAGCAGGAGTTATAGGGTGTCACAAGAGATGGGTATAGGAATTATCCGTATGTACCACCACATAATCGTGATTCTAGGGTCGGTAGTTTGAGGATTGAAAAAATATTTGATAAATTATCGAAGAAGGATGACGCCTAAAGTGAGACCTTAGAGGCAATGAAAGTTGAGATTTCAGGCATTAATCGAAAGATCAAGTCTTCTTCTGTGACTATCAAGTAGCTGGAGCAATAATTTAATCATATGTCTACACAATTGAACCAGTATCAAATAGGTACATTGTCAAGCAACACAGTGTAGAATCTAAAGAATAATGGGCAGTTCATAGCAGTGATGATATGAGGTAAAATAGATGATCAACCCACCAATATTGGTAGATAAGGATGAGGTTTGTGAGGAGGTTTTAGAGAGAAAAATGTAGAGAATGGAGATGAAAAGCCAAGGATGGGGTGAGTGAGAAGTGATGACACCAAGAAAACTAAAGCCCATACCTGGGCCTCCACCTCCTTTCCCTCAGAGACTCAAAAAGAAGGAGGAAGAAGGCAAGTCTCAGCACTTTATCTCCATGTTGAAGGAGCCAACTATCAAATTCCCCTCATTGAGGCATTGGAAAATGCCAAATTCAGGAAGGACCTAGGGGACAAAGAAGAGGACGGTGAGCCAAGAGCTCTCTCAAGAGCTTTAGCATTGTGTTTCTATCAAAACAAGGTCCTTAGTGCAGAAGAAAGAGGACCCCAAAGCATTCATCATACCCTACACCATTGGAAATGTCGACTTTGCATAGGTATTATGTGACTTAGAAGCCAGCATCAATTTAATGCCTCTTGCAATGTTTAAGAAATTGGGCTTGCGAGCCCCTACACCAATAAGCATACAGTTGTTAATGGCCGATAGGACTATGAAATAGCCTTTGGGGATATTGTTCAACATTTTAGTCAAAGTGGAAAAGTTCATATTCCCCACAAACTTCATGATTCGAGATTGTGAGGTTTCAAAGTCCCAATCAACTTGGAAAGGCCCTTCCTAACCATTGGACGAGCACTAATAGATATGGAGTTAGGCCAACTCAAGTTTAGATTAAATAATGAAGAATTCATCTTCAACATTTGTCACTCCATGAAAAGATCTGATGATCTGAAGATAGAAGTATGGGCACTTGTGAAGCCTGAGTAACCAAGTTGTCTAGGTCATGCTGCGATACTAAATTAGGCTCTACTTGGGAAGCAACCCAAGAATTTTACTATAACTTTTACGTAGTTGTGTTAGTTTTGCTTTTTAGACTCGCAGGTAGTTTAATTTTCTTGTTTTCATGCTTGGACACACAGATAGGAAGGTTATATGGGTAACAGTTTGTTTGATGAGTTATTATGAGTATCTGTGATGGATATGGTGATAATGTATGCCATTAGATTAAGGTCTTTGTGTCACTATACTTCTTATTATAGATAGAGTTTGTTGCTGGAGAACAAGTAATAATTTTAAGTTAAGAGTATTGATGTGTTGTCAAAATACAGCACTTTTGATACTTAAAACTTGGAATATTGTATGTTCTAAAAGCAATATTAGTGGGTTCGATGTGTTTTTCTTTTATTTTTCAGGATTACAGGATTTGACATGATTTTGGGCTAAGTATTGCAGATGCTGAGTTTTTGATAAAGTAAGAAGCACTCAATGGGCCATGGAAACTTTCACGAGCCGTAGAGTGGTTTCATGGATGAGATCCATTCAAGGGCCTATTTTCTAAAGTTATATCCACGAACTGTCAAATGAGCCATGGAATTCACATGAGTCGTAGATTAGGTTTCAAGCCTTGAGGATTAGAATTGGAGGAGTTTCTGGAAAGTTTTTAAGATGAAATCTTATACGGGACGTAACTTTGAACACGGCCCATAGAAAGGTTTCATAGTATTGATAGCCAATTTTGAAGAATGAAGACTAACAAGCCCACGTACGGGCCATAGAACTTTGTACGATCCAAACCCTATTCATAACGCCTACTGAATCTAATTTTCCTATTTTGTTTTGGACTTGTATTTTAGCTATTATAAATAGGATTTTTAGTCATTTTTAGATAGAGAATGAAGAGAGAAGGTCAGAGAGACACTTGGGAAACAACTTTGTGATTTTTAACAATAAGTTGTGATTTCTAGTGAAGAATTTGGGATTTCTTGTTCTTAATTATATTATTGTAAGTGCTTAATTATGTTAATATTTATCAGTATTCTTTTATCTACAATGATTATGCATAGCTAAATCAACAACTAGGGTTGTGGGAACCATGGTGAACTAACAAGGTAAAACTGGAAGTTCCATAATTCTTGGAAA
Source organism: Solanum medicagineum (assembly GCA_026153255.1). Classification (NCBI taxonomy): domain Eukaryota; kingdom Viridiplantae; phylum Streptophyta; class Magnoliopsida; order Solanales; family Solanaceae; genus Solanum; species Solanum medicagineum. The sequence goes on from JAPFFP010047834.1 coordinate 18,027, forward strand.
GTATGCATGCATGTCTTAATTAATTCTCTTTGTTTTGTTGCAATTTAATGGTGGCCAACATTAGAATCCACCTAGTTGTTACTGACTAGATCAAGGTAGTAATGAATGGGAAAAGAGATTAACTAACAGGATTCGATTGGTTTCTTCAATCTAATCAACTAAACTGGATCAAGGGGAGGTTGTACTGGAACAATAGGTAAGGGTTAGTAATGTCACACTGCGGGGATAGATCAAATCACATAGTAAAATTTACCTCTAACCTGGATCAAAGGGTTTGATAAACTTAGCTTACCATGCTACATGCTACACACTAGAAAGGATTACGACTATCTGGTAATACCAAGTTAGGGACTCATGGGAAATACAATACCCTAGTTACATTTCTCACTAGTTTCGCAATATTTTTTCTAGTTTAGGTTTACTTTCTGCAAACTACAAAACACCCCTCTTTCGGGAGAAAAGTAGGTTAATTCACTCAACTTGCTTGCAATTTCTTCGAGTCTACCATATTCTTTGTGGGATTTGACCCTAACCTTGCTTAGGTTATATATCTTGACAACGACCACATAAACCTTTAAAAATAAGGTGTAGCTTGGGTGACATTATTTAGTTGGATTTATTCCCTCTATGTTTAATATCCTTGTTATTCGTAACGTTATGTTGATTTAACATCTGCTTCCTTTTGTATTATGTTGTTGTGACCTATTTAGACTAACTTGTCTTAGTAGGTAAATGAAAGTGCCATCACACCTAAAATTGGGTCGTACATATAGTATGCAAAGCATAAAATTGATTACCATGTGAACCACCTCCTTGAGCTTGGGAAACTTTTTGTATTGCCCTCTTTAAACCTCTTGACCATGAGGGTTCCCTTCTATACCTTTGTTAGCCACACTAGGACACTCAAAGATCTTATGCCCATCTACTCACAACCAAAATAAGCATTCGTGAGCAATCTTCTCCATGACTCCTCCCACACTTGGGACACTTAAGTAGAGTAGCACCACTAGTCTCAGAACCATCACCTTGAGCTTGAGGGGAATTTACCCTATACCTATCAAACCTTTGGGTAGAACTCTTGGATGACCCTTGGACTTGTTGGATACAACCTCCACCGGACTTAGGACTAGAAAATACACCCTCAAATGAGCCCTCTTGGACTCCCCCATCTTCATCATTTGAAGCTCCTCACTCTCAATTTGTTCGGCATGAGTCATGAGCCATGAAATATTCCTTTCCTTGATAAGCATTGCGGTCTTGCACTCGATTTTCACCAAGTTGGATATACTCAAAATGAACTTGCTCATATGGACTCTAGAATTGACCACCAAAGAAGGAGCATACTTGTCATGGCCTGGACCTAAGGTCTAGGAGCGACATGGCGAATGGAAACCCCAGAGTCCCCAAGCAAGCTTCAAAATATTCAAATTCACATCATTGTTTTGGAAGCTTATAAGAGATAGTAAATACATAGTTCTAAGAGACGGAAAAGTAGGACTCATACTATGAGGATGTTATAGGGATAGGGATTAACATGGATTCACATAACACTTAGCACATTAGGGGCAGATAGGTATGACTCACTCTATGGGGGCAAAGCGGGACTTAGGATCTTTCACATTTCTACGTCATAACATAAATCCATATCATATCATAACCGAATCATAGTAACATTATCCAATAGATAGTCATAATCATAATCTCTGAATAGCAACACATAGCATATATCTGTACAAGAGTTTGTAAGATGTCCAATAATGCCTCTAGTCATAGAATAGGATGGGGGCCAAGAAATGTCCCTGGCTCACCTTCAAAGTAAATATAACATAAGCGGAAGCAAAATAAGGTAGATAGATGGTGGCTTATCTTTGGAAGATAGGGCTCACCATAACACTTCCTCAAATCTGAACTAGCCGTCAAATGGTGGATGAATGTAGTCTTAATTCCTACATGGTTAGATCATGTAGGCAAAAAGTATGTGTTAGTACATTTGAATGTACTAAGTATACGGGCATGCAATGCACATGAACGTAATCTTGCATTCAATGTTAGATGGCAAGGGCACATATATAGAAAGAAGTACATAAGCAAGAGCGCATAATATAACAATATTCCATTCCATGATGCATGAAATGCAATAATGCTTCCATATATAGAGGGGATGCAACCACAGCCGACATCTCAAACTCATGCGAGCTATAAGATGAACTTGCCTAATGTTAGCCTCCCATCGGGTAAGAGAAGATTACTTTCCAAAGGTAATCTACACCACACCTTAAGACCCGGTCATTTCAATGTGACAGCCACCTTCCTTAAGATCTAGTCACTTTGGAAGGATTTTTATGTCATATCATATCATATCAATATCATATTTGTAACCATACTTTACAACCAAATTATTTCGATAGAGAGTTACCATATACCTATGATGAACATAGTTCAAGGGAATGGAAGAGGACCCTTAGGGATAGCCCTAACACCTCCAATACCACTCGGTGTTGAGTAAACATCCTATAAGAAAACATATACTTATGAATGCTTTCAAAAGAGGCACAAATCATTTCAAATCATTTTAATGCATCATTGGATTAAAAGCCAAACATTCTTCATAATCATTCACACTTGATCTCAAAACCCAAATCACATTAAGAATCATACTTTTCATGCATAGGAATAGCTCATTCACATTATCAATATGGTGTAAACACCCAATATGCTCAAGGAGCCAATATCATAGACTTTTATCTGATAACATTCTTGTCATAACCATATGCGAGCTTAACTCACTGATTATTAACATATGTGAGTTTGACTCACCGATTCATTTTCATAAAAATCACATATGATCAGCTCAACTCACTAATAATTTTCATCAAAACCAATGCTCATGAATGCATATGCCATAAATGGTGTGAGGATAGCAATGGGCAATAGAGATTCAATCTTAGATCAACAATACAATATGAAATTCATGTAAATCCATAAGTAAAATCCACATTCAAATCACAATTTAGATTACACATGCTTAAATCAAACTTCAAAGGGACAATGCATATTCAAATCTTCATAATATAAATGAAATTGAGCATATTAGGGCTTAGATCACTTTAAGTCAATAATAAAACATAATGCATAACTCAATTGAATCAAAAAAACAATAATCTTAAAACCCCATAATTAAGGTAAGCTTAATTTTCATAAATCAAGTGTAAAAGAGTTTGGGTCTTCATGATTGAAAGGGGTCATAATCAATCCCACATGCCTTAGCTAATCAAGAAGAAACAAGAATAATTTAATGAAGAAGAGACTTTTCTTAAGCTCCAAGCTATTCTCCAATGGTTCACTTTGAGAGAGTCTTTAGATGTGAGCTTGAATATAATTCTATGTGTTGAATGAATTTGAATGAGAGAAGAAGATTATGGGTCATTTGAGTATCTTAGGATAGCATAGAAAGTCACAAAAAACCCTAAAAAGTAGCCATAATTACGAAAATGTTCTTAATGAAATGAATATAAAAATGCTGTCAAGGGTCCGGTAGAGAGGTCTCACAGTCCATTTAAAGGCACATGGACCGTGTGGCCTTCCATGGTACAATACTTAGAAAAATTCTTCACTGATAAAGTTTTGAAATGCTTATTCCATGCTTAGGAAATTTTCACACCACTACCCATACAGAGGCCCATACAAATCGTGAAGGGTTATACTATCTATGAGAGGTTCATGTGCTACAAGCCTTGGCCAAAATATTATTTCAAGGCCAAGGCCACTCACAGAAGCCACCACATGACCCATAAAGTGCCACACGAACCGTGTGGGGTTCATGTTGTGTGAACCTTAGTCTTGAACTCCAAAGTCAACGCCAACACTCTATACACAAGGCCAATGGCCATCTCAAGGCCCCTTTTCACGGCCCGTGGTGAGCCACACGGCCCGTGGGGTTACCCATTGATGTGCTACCAAAATACACACTTTTGATGCTTAAAACATTAAATTTCTATGTTCTTAATGAGATATTAGTGGGTTTTATGTGTTTTTATCTTTATGTTTGTAGGATTACAAGTTGGCCATGATTTTGGGGAAAGTTACAGAAGTTGCTGCAAATTTGCTATTATACGAGACCCTCTACGGGTCGTACACCATTCTACAGGCCGTGGGGAGGTTTTGTAAGGAATTTCAGTGAGGGGATAAGTTTCTGAAGTTAATTCGATGAACATACAGATGAGTCAAAGAAGAGTTTATGAGTCGTAGAAGAGGATTCGTGCCTTGAGAATCAGAGAATGAAGGCTTTCTGAAGTTCACTAAATAAGACCCCATTTATAGGTCGTAAACCATTTTATGAGTAGTAAAGGGGTGTCGTAAAGAGGAAGTCCAATTTTTCAGCAACAATGTACAAGACCCCGATTACAGGCCGTAAAGAGCTTTTGTAAGGCGTGCCGACCAGTTCTCCTAAGTCATTTAGGATTTGAATTGTAATTATTATAAATAGGTCTCATAGGTTATTTTTCATAAGTTCTCGTTAGTGTTGATAAGTTTTAGCCTAGTGCTCAGAGAACTCAATATTTAGAAAGTCTTTGAGGACATTGTGGTTAAATTTGATCTTAAAGTTGTTATTCTTGTTGACATTGGATTGCTTGTTCTTAAATCTATTGTATAAGTGTTTAATTATGTCTTCTCAATTCATAATTTCTGCATCTGCACATAACATGAATAGCTAAATCCACAACTAGGGTTGTGGGAACCATGAAGAACTAACAAAGTAAAATCAGATAATTCACAATTCTTGGAAAGTGTATATACATGTATTAATAAACTCTCTTTAGTTTGCATGTTTTCTAGTGCTAGCCCATATTATAACTTGCCTAGTGTTACTAATTGGACCAAGGTAGTAATGAATAGGAACAGAGATTAATTAACGAGATTCGATTGATGTGTTCTCATCTAATCAACCAAACTGGCAAAGGGTAGGTTGTACTGGGACTAATAATTAATGGTTAGTAATGCATACTATGGAGATGGGCCAAGTTGCATAGTGAAATTCACCTCTCACCTTTGACCAAAAGGCTTGGTGAACTTAAATTACCATCCTGCATGTTATACACTAGACAAGAATTAGGTTATCCGATGATACTAAGTTGGGGAATCATGGGAAACACAATATTGCTCTCCATTGTTGACTTTTTCTCTTGCAATAGTTAGTTAGTTTACTTTTCTCATTGATTATTGTAAACCTCCCACCTTGGGGAATTGAGTTGGGTTAATTACTCGGATTGTGAATTGGTGAATTCTTGTGACTCTATGCATTTCCTTTGGGATCGACCTTAACTTTGGTTAGGTTTTATATCATAAAATCAACTATTGTATTCTCAAAAAAGGAGGTGTAACTTGGTCAACATCAAGATTTTGGCACCGTTGCCTGGGAATATGACATTACTTAGTGAATTCATTAGTAGTTCGAGTGTTAATCCTTAGTTCTATTATTTTTCTTTTGTTTGTTGTTTTTGTTCTTTTTCAGGGTGTACAAGTAATGTATACCCAACACTCAGAGTCAAGGTAATCCATTAACTCCATTTGATACAGAAATCCACAGAACCTTAAGAAGAATGGTCCAAGACAATGCCAACAATGCGGCCAATGCAGCTCTGAATAGGAATAATAATGAGGATGTTGGGAATGAGAACCTATCTTCTTTGGAGGACATTCCACAGTCTCAACATTTCAATGCCAATGCTTACCAATAGAATCAGTACAGGTTGAATCCTATAGATATAGAAGTGACTGGAGCTATTGTGTTACCACCACTACCGACACACACAAAGTTCACAGTCACAAGTGGGTTACTTCAAATGTTTTAGAACTGTGGTCTATTTGTGGTCTTACTATCAGAGGATCCACATAGCCACCTACACAATGTGAAATTTGTCTGTAAGAGTGTGGTAGGAATACAGAATCTGTCTATGGATACTGTGGGACTCCATATCTTTCCATTGTCTCTTACGAGCAATGCCGCATTATGGCTATCTGAGCTCCCACAGAGTTGAATCACCTGTTGGGTAGAATTGTGGAGGGCCTTCGTATCAAGGTATTTCCTTAAACCAAACAGGCTCAAGTTGGAGGACCAGATCGATAACTTTAAGCAACTCCCTGGTGATTCAATCCTTGCTACATGGGAGTGGTTCAATAGATGCTTGAGGAGTGCATCGAACCATAAAATTTTGGAGAATATCTTGGTGAAGAATTTCTACCGAGCTCTATATGAAAATAGTCAAGCATGTGTTGATGCCCTCTTGGGAGATTTGTTCGTAGAATAAACCATTCACAAAGATTTCTGAGTAGCTGGACATGGTGGCTAAATCGAATCATGTGTGGGTGTCCATGAATAGACATCCAACAGACCATGCGTGTACCACTAATGTAAGTTCTGAACAAGCAAAAATAAATGTGGATATCCTTAGTATACTTGCTCAAAATAGAGCTAATCTAGAGTTGCTAATGAATCGGACACAAGAACTAACCGAGCCAGGGGACATTCAAGAAGGCCATCATACCAAGCATCAGGACCGTAAGGATGGCAGTATGAATAGCTGCTATGTGTCCCCCCCCCCCCCCCATAGTCGTGATGTTGGGAAATAGAAATGCTAGAATCTAGGAGATTCTTGACCAGATGATTAAAAGGGAGGACACACAAGATAAGACGTTGAGGGAGATTTTAAGTCTGATATTGCCAAGATAAACTATAAAGTGGAACAACACACTGTGGTAATCAAACAGCTCAATCAATAGTTCAGACTTGTGTAAATGTGATTGGATCAGATTCAAAGAAGCATGATGATAAGCGTCATAGCTCTAGATCAAAAGGATACTGATAGGCGCCATGGTAGGCGAAGTTTGGCATTAAAGGAGCACACTAGAGGATGTCTGAGTACTCCAACTATCTATGTTGTGCCATGACATTAAATTAAGCGTTGCTTGGGAGGTAACCCAAGGAACACTGGCGCTTAGGCGCCTAGGTATGTTTTTGACCCCTTATGTTCTATTTTGTTTTGATTTTGTGAGTTAGGGATAATACACATTTTTTCAATGGGGTGCGCATAGTTATGGGCCTCAATGAAGTCTGAGTAGCTTGGGTCCATAACTATCCCAATTTTTTATCCCATGATTTTCTTGTCTGTGTTCTATTTCCCTATGAATATTTAATTTATGTTGAACCGGCACAATTTAGGATGTTCAGATAATATGTGTAGCATAGAGTACCGATACTTGTGGCATATAGCATGTTTTTGTGTTTTTATTTGGAAAAATGATACCCACCAAAAATTTTGATTAGGTAGTTACATAGAAACCATGCATGTTTTGGTGTGTGATGATATTTGTTCTGATAAGTGAGGGTACACTGAGATAAGAAGCATGACCTGTGACTCTTTTTGTTGATAATGTATGCAGTGTCATGTAAGTGTGAGCATAATTTGATAAATTCAGATGTTTTATTCTCATTTAGAACTTGCTCTGTTACTCTAGTTAGATTGTAGATTAATTGCAGTATGAAAAGATTTTAGACCATTGTTGTTAAATAGCCCATTTTATCCTAAAATTGACCAACCAAAATGATGATCTAATCCCTTGTTCCTAATGTTTGAGCCTAACATGAATATACCAGATTAACCTTAGCCTTGTAAGTTGTAAAATCCTGAAATTGCCCCTGGTCTTTCCTTGAACATTATGTACCTTGACTGAGGCAAAAAGCCTAAGTTGAGGGTGGCTACCAAAAGTGACCCTGCTTTGGAGGATGGATATTGTGCACCTCAACTTAGGCTAAAAACCTAAGTTGAGGGTGGCTGGTGTAAGGGTGAAACATAAAAATAAGGAGGCGAATTAGTGGTTCAAAGAAAAAGGAGAAAAATTATGTACTGGGTGCAAGAAAAATAAGTGATGCCTAATGTGAGCTAAAAAGTAAAATGAAGAGTAAAAACAAGGAAAAAAGCTACAAAATGAAAAGAAAGAACCCAGAAAAGCTTGATAGAGGAAAAAGGGAGAATAAGATGAAAATAGCAAAGTTGGTAGGGCAAAAGTATAGAAAAACACAGTTTCAAGGAGGTTCTTTAGCCACTATTTTCCTATAATATCATGCCAAAGCCCCCTGAGCCTACGTTACAAGCCAAGAAAGTCCTATAGTGATCCTAGTCTAGTTAGTTGAAGGCCTGAGTCATGAGTACAGGGGCAAGCCTATGATATTAGTCATTATACATGATTATCTGTTGTGAGAGTGAGTGATTTTGTACAGTCCCAATGCTAAAGATGGAAACGTCATTGAGTGTCAAATATGGGACTTCTTTCTATGAGGGCACTTGCATTGCATTGTTAGCAATAGGCTTGTTCAATGATGTGGATTGTTGATAATACCTTACTTTTCATAGTTGTGTTGTCATATTCACCAGTTTGTATTGGTTTGCTAAATAGTTATCTAATCCTATTTTGAAAAGTTGGTGTGTGTATCTGAGTCTGAGATTTATATGATGTATGCCATTAAGTTGAGGTCTGTGTGTTACAGTATTGTCTATATAGATTGACTCCATCACTTGAGGACAAGGTACAATTTTAAGTTGAGAGATGTGTTGCCAAAATACTTCACTTTTAATGCTTAAAACTTGGAATTTTGTGTGTTCTCAATTCTATATTAGTGGGCTTTATGTGTATTTGTATTTACGTTTGCAGGATTATAGGTTGGCAATGATTTTGGGGAAAGTTACAGAAGTTGCAGCAAATTTGCTGTTATACAAGACCCTCTACAGGTCGTAGACAATTCTACGGGTCATGGGGAGGTTTCATAAGGAATTCCAGTGAGGGGCCAAGTTTCTAAAGTTAATTTTACAAACATACAGACGAGTCATAGAAGAGTTTATGACTCGTAGAAGGGGATTCGTGCCCTGAGGATCAGAGAATGAAGACTTTCTGAAGTTTATCAGATGAGACCCCCTTTACAGGTCGTAAATCATTTTATGAGTCATTAAGGGGTGTCATGAAGAGGAAGTCCAGTTTTCCAACAACAATGTGGGAGACCCCAATTACGGGCCAAAATGAGGCATGTCGATCAGTTCTCCTAAGTTGTTTGGGATTTGAATTTTAATTTTTATAAATAGGTCTTTAGGTTATTTTTCATAAGTTCTCATTACTTTTGATAAATCTTAGTTTAGTGCTCAGAGAACTCAACATTTAGAGAGAGAAAATTGTAAGAGAGTCTTTGAGAACACTTGTGGTTGAATTTGATCTTAAAGCTTGTGATTCTTGTTGACATTGGATTGTTTGTTCTTAAATCTATTTTGTTAGTGTTAGTTTATGTCTTCTCAATTCATAATTTCTGCATCCACATATAGCATGAGTAGCGAAATCGACAACTAGAGTTGTGTGAACCATGAAGAACTAACAAAGTAAAAATGGATAATTCACAATTCTTAGAATGTATATAAGCATGTATTGATTAACTCTTTTCGTTTTGAATATTTTCTAGTGGTGGCCAACATTAGAACTTGCCTAGTTTTACTAGCTGGACCAAGGTAGTAATGAATAGGAACAGAGATTAATTAATAGGATTCGATTGACGTGTTCTCGTCTAATCAACCAAACTGCGACAACGGGAGGTTGTACCGGGACTAATAGGTAATGGTTAGTAATGTACACTATGGAGATGGGACAAGTCTCATAGTTAAATTCACTTCTCACCTTTGGCCAAAGGGCTTGGTGAACTTAAACTTTACCATCCTGCATGCTATACACTAGACAACAATTAAGTTATCCGGTGATACTGAGTTGGGGAATCACGGGGAACAAAATAATCTAGTTGCTCTCCATTATTGACTTTTTCTCTTAGAATAGTTAAGTTTACTTTTCTCATTGATTATTGTAACCCCCCCCCCTTCAGGGAATTGAGTTAGTTAATTACTCGGATTGCGAATTGGTGAATTCTCGTGAGTCTTCATATTCCCTGTGGGATCGACCCTAACATTGGTTAGGTTCTATATCTTGATAGCGACCACTTTATCCTCTAAAAAGGAGGTGTATCTTGGTGACATCACCCATAAGGTGTCACATTGATCAAAAACTTTCCGGAACCAATTCCCAAGCCCCATTAAGGTTATACAAAGTTTGGGGTCCTTACAATACTTACACAACTTTGCGAACTTGAAGGCATACTCCCTCACACTCAAGCACCTTGCTTAAATTCATGAATTCCATCATATTAGCTTTCGTTAGTTCAAGAGGAAAGAAATGATCAAGGAATGCGGCTTTGAACACTTCCATCCATTAGGACTCTCATCAACTCTTTCTGTCCGTCATTATGTGAACAAAACTTGGGCAACTCCCTTGAGTTAGTAAGCCGCCAACTCCACCTTCTCCTCGAATGACACACCCATAATCTCCACCACTTTATAGACCTCATCAATAAAATCTTGTGGATCCTCATCCACCTTAGACCCATGAAACTCTAGGGTATTCATTCTTCCAAAGTCTCTTACCCTAGAAGCCAGAGTAGGAGCATTTGAAGAAGCAACAACTTAGTTGGTTTGAGTAGCCACGGCTTGGGCAACATAGTGATAGCGGCCTGATCACACCCAGAGTACACCTCCATATCAAGGTATAAGTAGTCGTTGTCAAAATATAGAACCTAACAATGGTTACGGTTGATCTCACAAGAAATAAGGTCTAGACTAGGAATAATAACGAACAATTAGATTGAATTAATCTACATATTTACCAAAAGGGGGGGTTGTAAAATAAGAGAAATAAACCTAAACTAGAGCCAAATCATCAAGTGCAAGTGTTGTGATATCAATGAGAGAAGTAACTAGAGTATTATATTTCCCATGAATTCCTAACTTAGTATAGCCAGATAATCATAACATTTTCTAGTGTACAACATGTAGATATGATAAGTTATGTTTACCTAACCCTTTGATCTAGGCGTTACGCAAATTTCACTACATGATTTGATCCATCCCCACATTGTTGCATTACTAACCCTTTCCTTTTGTCCTAGTACAACCATCCCCTGATCACATTGAAACCTATTAATTATCCCTTATCACATTCATTACCCCCTTGATCCATTAAGTAACAATTAGGCGAGTTCTAACGTTGGTCACTGTTAAAAAAAACACTGTAATCAAGGAGATAATTAATACACACATGCACATTTTCCAAGGATTATGGATTATTCGATTTTTACTTTATTTGTTCTTCATGGTTTCCACAACCCTAGTTGTGGATTTAGCTATTCATGTTCATTGTAGATGAAGAAATCATGTTATAGAATAGCATAATTAAATACTTACAATGATAAATTGAAGAACATAAAATCCTAAATCTTCACAAGCAAGCACAATGTAATAACTCCAATGTAATATCCAAAGAAACCTCTAAGAACACAATAATAATCACAAGTAATGAAGTCTCAATGTTTTGACAACTCTCTCTCTAAAAAACCTAAAATATTTATTTATAATAAGTGGAAACCAAATTCTATACCAAACTGAAAAACTGGAATCGAGAAATCAAATGATCAAGGTTATGGGTCGTAGATGGAATCACAGCCTGTAACTGGCCTTCATAGACTGTGATGAACAAAAACTGTCTTCCATATACAAACTCCTCCTATGAATGTCTTCTAACTTAAGGCCTGTAAGGGGTCTCATCTGATAACTTTTCAGAAATTCTTGAAACCTCTGATCGTCCAAGCACACTCTTATCTATGACTTGTCACCTGGCTTATGACTCGTAGGAGCCCTAGTCTGATAACAATTCAGCGCTTAGCACATTTTTTGATCTTCAGCATGCGAACAAACGTACAACAGTCAAGGAATCTACTACTCATCTAACAACTTGTAACCTCGACATTTGAAAATAAACCCTTCACAGGATCTAACCTATTCAACCAACCTACAGCTCGTGGAATAAACCACACCCATAGAGGGACTCGTAAATCCTCAAAAACCTGCAATCTATGCAACTTGGCCCAAAATCATCCCGATTCTTGAAATCCTGAAAAACAAACATAAAAACAGATCAAACCTATTAACATCCCTTTGAGAACATACGAAATTCTAAGTTTTAAGCATCAAAAGTATTGTATTTTGGTGGCACATCAACACCCTTAACTTAAAATTGTTGCTTGACCTTAGGCAACGGACTCAATCTACATAAGCAATAGAGCAACACAAAGACCTCAACCTCATAGCATAGATCATAACTCACAAATCATATATACCCCAACCAAACTCATCGGTGCATATGCGTGCAAGACAGTAATCAAACAGAGTCATACAGATCAATACATGATAGTGCAAGTATGACAAACAAGGTAATCACAAATAAGCAACAATCAGCGAAACAACCTAAAGTCAACAATGTAACTCAAGTGACCTCATAAAAAGAAGTCGCATACTTCAGTCAAAATGTTATGTTCGAATTCAATACTTGGGACTGACACAAACACTCGCACTCACAACACATATTCAAACACTGTGTACAATAACATGGGCTTGCCCCTCTACTCATGACCATGACATTCGACTAGTTGACTTATCATCAATATAGGACTTTCTTAGCTTGTAATATAGGCTCTGGGCTTTGGTATGATACATTTGGAACAAATTGACATTGCCCTCCTTGACTCTGCACTATTTTGCACTTTTTCCCTACTAACACTTATATTTTCAACAAACCTTTTTTGGTGCTCTATTCAAATATTTCTGCTCATTGTCTTTTATTTCTCAATTCTTTAAATTTTTTAGCTCACAATTTAGGAATCTATTTGTTTTTCTTGCACCCACTTTGGATTTTCCTTTTTTACTTACATCACTAGCTTTCTTCCCCGTTTGGTGTGATTTTCTTCTAACAGCCACCTTCATACTTAGGTTTTTGGCCTGAGTTGAGGTCAAAATATCAAACCTATGAACCAGGGCCACTTTTGATAGCCACCCTCAACATAGGCTTTTAGCCTGAGTCAAGGTACACAATATTTAAGGAGGGATCAGGGCCAATTTAGGATTACATAGTCAAAAAGGCTTGGTTACTTAGGTATCTACAAAGAAAAGGGTACATGTAAAGCTCAAACATTAGGATCAAGGGATACATCAAGCATTTGGTTGGTTATTTTAGGCTAAGTAGACTAATATAAACAATGACCTATGATCCTTTCCTAACCAACTAAGCTATGGTCTTAGTCAGACTAGCAGGATAAGTTCTGAATTAAAACACAGTAGAAGAATCATGCAATCAAGCTCACATGCACTTGGCACTAATTACACTATCAACCTAGACTCTCAGATCATGCTTTTTATCATAATCAAGTCCTAACTTATCAGAACAAACAATGTCAATCACCGATTTTGCATGGTTGTTATCAGAACTACCTCACGACACATCATTAATCACAAAAATTGGTGGGTATCATTTTTCAGCAAAACTAACATATGCCACAGATTTAAGTACAATATGTTACTACTACTACTTACACATCCGAAAAATGTTGGGTTCAATAGAAAAAAAATGTCCTTAGGAAAAGAACATAGGCAAGAAAACCCCACGGACTCAAAAATTGGGATAGCGATAGGTCATGGTTACTCAGATTTCACCGAGGCCTATAGCTACCCACACCCCATCGAAAATCATTCGCATCGTCCCCAACATAACAAAATAAACCACAATAGCATGTTGGGGTCAAAAAGAACATACCTGGGCGCCTAAGCACTAGTCTCTATCTGCATGTCCAAAGAGAAAAACTATAAAAATTTATCAGAATTATAACCAATCTTTTGTTGCCTCCCAAGTAGTGCCTGATTTAGTGTCGCATCACGACCTAAACAACTTGGTTACTCAGACTTCACCAAGTGCCCATGCTTCTACCTTCAGATCATCAGATCTCTTCATGGACTGAAAGATATTGAAGATGACTTCTTCGTCATTCAATCTAAACTTGAGTTGGCCTGACTTCATGTCTACTAATACTCATCCAGCGCTAGGAAAGGCCTTTTCAAGATGATTAGAACTTCAAAGTCGACCTCACAATCTAGAATCACAAAGTCTACGGGGAATATGAACTTTTTCACTTTGAATAGAACTTCGTAAAATATGCCCACAGGCTTCCCCACTGTCTTATCAGCCATAAACAACAGCATGCTTGTTGGTGCAAGGGATACCAAGCCCAATTTCTTGAACCCTGCAAGGGCATTAAGTTGATGTTGGCTCCTAGGTCACATAATGGCTTTGCAAGTTGACATCTCCAATAGTGTAGGGTATGCTGAATACTCCAGGGTCCTCTTTCTTCTATACTAAGTACCTTGTTGCAATAGAACCACAACGTTAAAGCTCTTAAGAGAGCTTTCGGCACCCTCCTCTTCTTCGTCTCTAGGTCCTTCATGAACTTGGCATACCCAGAAATTCTCTCCAATGCCTCAATGAGGGGAATGTTGATAGTAAGTTGGTTCAACAAGGATATGAAGTGCTGAAGCTTACC
>JAPFFP010047835.1:0-10150 GCA_026153255.1 Solanum medicagineum
CGTACTGACGTCCCTTATGAGGGACCTGCATTTCATGCTGCAGGTACAGGTGCTAGTAGATCTCCCCAGTAGGAGTACAGGACATCCAGTTAGGAGCTCCCGGTTGCTTCGGGGCTTTGTGGGTGTCTAGAGCTTATATGTTTGTATTGTACAGTTTGTTGAGGCAGGGCTTGTCCCAACCCTTATCAGATGTTTTTATTTATCTAGAGATTTTGTAGACTATGTAAATTAAAGTGTAGTCATATCTCGTACTTTAGACATCGTGGCCCCACCGGCCTAGTCATATGCATGTCCTTTTGGCTTGTTATCACTGTTTATTTTCTTAAAAACATGTCAAACATAGAAATCCTTCATAATATGTACAGAAAGCGCATAGGTACAGGTTGGTTCCCAACCAATGACTTCCAGGCAGCCTTGTAAACAGTGTGGACGGAGTCATTCGAGTATATATCGTGTTGGGACAGATGTCTGCTATTGGTGTGGTACGTCAGGGCACATGATGAGGGATTGCCCGAGGAGACGTATGGGTAGTATGACACAACCTACTGGGTCAGTTGTTGCATCGTCGTCATCAGTTCCTCCAGCAAGTAGGGGTCAGCAAGCACCTATGGGTCGTGGTAGAGGTGTGAGAGGTATAGCTAGCTCTAGCGGAGTCCAGAGTCGCATTTATGCATTGGGGAGTCGGCATAATTTGGAAGCTTCACCTGATATGGTCACAGGTACATTATCCATATTTTCACATAATGTATATGCATTAATTGACCCTGGTTCTACACTATCATACATCACTCCACTAGTTGCTGGGAAGTTTAAGAGAACACCCAAATCATTGAGCAAACCATTCGAAGTGTCTACACCAACCGGTGAATCTATTATGTCTACACCAACCGGTGAATCTATTATACCATCGGTATTGACCTACTTCCAGGCACTCAATCTATTTCTATCCCTCCATATAGAACGGCCCCGGCAGAATTGCGTAAGTTAAAAGAGCAGTTAAAAGACTTATTGGATAAGGGTTTCATAAGACCTAGTGTGTCCCCTTGGGTGCACTAGTGTTATTTGTATGCAAAAAGGATGGCACCTTGAAAATGTGTATCGACTATCGACAATTGAATAGGATGACAATTAAGAATAAATACCCCCTTCCCAGGATTGATGATTTATTTGATCAGTTACAGGGTGCCAAATGCTTTTCAAAAATTGATTTGAGATCAGGTTATCACCAAGTGAGGGTGAAGGAGCAAGATATACCCAAGACAGCTTTCAGAACATGCTATAGTCACTTTGAATTTCTCGTTATGTCATTTGGGCTAACGAATGCGCCAGCTATTTTTATGGATCTGATGAACAGGGTATTCAAGTCATTCTTGGATGTGTTTGTGATAGTGTTTATAGATGACATTTTGTTATATTCAATATCAAAAGAGGATCATGCAGATCACTTGTGACAAGTTTTCTAAATGTGAATTTTGGCTAAAATCAGTGGCATTCTTGGGTCATATTGTGTCTGATGAGTGAATAAGGGTTAATTCACAAAAGATAGAGGCTGTGAAAGATTGGCCAAGACCAACAATACCCACGGAAGTTCGAAGCTTCCTAAGCTTGGCAAGTTATTACAGGAGGTTTGTTGAAGGTTTTTCTTCTATTTCTGCACCCCTGACAAAGCTGACATATAAGGCAACCAAGTTCCAATGGAACGATGCGTGTGAAAGGAGCATCCGGGAGCTGAAAAATAAGTTAACTTCTATGCCTATGCTAGTACTCCCAGAAGGAACTGAGGGGTATGCAGTGTATTGTGATAATTCAGGAGTTGGCTTAGGGTGTGTACTGACACAGAATGGTAGGGTAATTGCTTATGCATCTAGGCGACTACGACCACATGAGAGAAACTATCCAACATATAATCTTGAGCTAGTAGCGATTGTGTTTGCTTTGAAAATATGGTGCCACTATTTGTAGGGTTCATGTTAACATATATACTGCTCATAAGAGCCTGCAATACATCTTTAAGCAGAAAGACCTAAACTTAAGACAGCGGAGATGGCTAGAGCTAATAAAGGATTATGACGCTGATATACTATACTATCCGGGGAAGGAAAATGTGATCGCCGATACTCTGAGTCGTAAGGCAATCATGAATGCTGATGATCCAGCTGTGACAAGTCACGGAATGGCTAAGGATCTACGTCAGCTAGCCAGTTTGGGAGTTCACCTTCTTGAAATTCCCAAGAATATTTACTACCTTGAAGTGATTGTGGTTTCCCTCAAATATTTAGCTACAGTATATTAAGCAATAAGACTAGTATTAGCAGCAACACAACACTTAGGTAGTCCAATATCATAAAAATGATCACCCGGATAGCAAGCTTTCAATTAATGACGCAAAGGCATTTCTTCAACCTTTTCACTTATAAATGTATTTCCTAAAAATCATTCTTATGTACATGTTATGTACATCTTCTTTTAGACCTTTAATAGTCCTAAAATAGCCCACAAAACATAACTTATAACAATTCTTCACAACTTGCAACCAAGCGACATAATGTCACATTCTTTCACTACACTTCGACGTCAACAAATCCCAAACTTGTTTTAACTTTATCAAAATTTTATCCAACATTTTTACACATAAAATCAGTATTAAACTTGTCCAAAATAGTCCCAAAATCAGTATTAAAATTGGGCTGAATTGGGTCTCAAATATGATGGACCTTTGGTGCTAATTTTCAGCTTTGTTCTTAGTTGGTTTTGGGTCCAAATGGCCAAGTGGTTTGTAGTATACTTAGAACATTTTTAAATTCTTCTTGGACTGAAAATAAGGTCCATTTATGATACTAAAACATGGGCCAAAGTTACACCCTTAAAACAGAATTTATTCATAATCAAACTTGAACAAATTCGGTGTCGAACCTCGTCTCCGTTTAGCTATCAATTTTAAGCTAAGAAAGTAGGTGCCTCACCTACTAGATTATTAAGTCATACAATAGCCTCAATTCTTTTACTTAGTTTAGGGCTAATATATCCTCACTTTAACACCAACACATATATACCCTCGACCCTCTAAAACATTTAGACTCACATATCGCCCATTAACACGAGATTCAAGCACTTTCAAGAATTGATGCTAATTTGACCAAACCATAACATGATTCATTTTCATAGAATTAGTACATGTAAAATGTGGGGTGTTACATCCTTTTAGTTATGTTTGGACACTTTAGTTATATTTTGGACAATTTGATGAACTTTATGTTGGTTTAAAACGTTATAATTTTTGGATTTTATTCATTTTTAGTGTTTGATTTTGATTGGTGATATGTATTTTGTTGTTGAACTTGTTCTTGCTGCTATTGGATTGCTTATTTTGATTGAAATTGAGTTGTTTTGTAAGTTGCAGGTGGGCAGCAGAAACTGCAGGTTTCTGTTGTAACAAAAATGTAGAAAAAGTGACGGACTGCGTCCCTAAGTCCGTCACTTTTCTGTAATTTTTTTTAAAAAAAAATTCTAGAAAAGCGACGGACTGGGCCCATAAGTCCATCGTTTTTTACAATTTATTTATAATTAATTTTTACATATTGCGACGGACAAGGACCTCATGTCAGTCGCTTTATTAAACTTTTTTAAATATAATTTTTTGAACATGTGACGGACAGGGACCCCAAGTTCGTCGCTTCTTTAAATTTTTTTAAAATAATTTTTTAAATATACAACGGACAGTGACGCTATGTCCGTCGCTTTTTTTTAAAAAATTTATTCAAAAAGTGATGAAAAACATAAAGCGACGCAGTTCGTCACTTTAGAAGCGACACTGTCTGTCGCTTTTTGAAAAGATCGACCAAAAAAGTGCCGGATTGGACTGCGTCACTTTTCCATCGATTTTGATGAAAAAAGTGATGCAGTCTATCACTTTTTGGGCAGTTTTTAGTAGTGTTTCTACCTTTTCTTTAATTTAAGTTCTCAATTTAATGCGCATGCTTATGATGATTTATGATGTTATGTTATTATAAGATGCCTATAAGTTTATCAACTATTTCACCAAGTAAATATATGCATATTTGAAGTATGATATTGATTCCACGATGATATTTGATGTCACCAAAGTTGGGTGTTTGTGTTGTTCTCTTTTAACAATAATTTCCTGATGACTCATATGTTTTATGACTGTTTCACGCTAAAAGCTAAGCCCTCCTTGTTTTCAATGAAAGTTTCCTATGATTTATGATTATAATTAGGCCATCAATGAAGAGCTCCAAAGTTAAGTTTATTGAAATTATGAATATGATGTTAATTACCTTAAAAGATGTTTATAAAAAGATTCCTAAGTTGGAGCTACTCCTATGATTGCTACTTATGTGTCATGACCCAAAACGAGGTCATGATTAAAAGATCATTTAATACCAAACCCAACAATAAGAGTACACTAGAAGGATGCAAACCCAATAGATAAATAATCTTCACATGAAAATCATATCCCAAAACTGGTGTCACGAGTATAAAACATCTAATAACAAAAGTAGTGAAATAAATGCATCTCTGTTTCCAAATAAAAATAAAGAATAAACATCTAAGATAGAAACCACTGGCAATTCAAAGCCTTGAGTTTCACCATATGATCTGGTATAAACCATGTGCATGAGTAAATCAACTGCCACGTGGATAATCCTGACGAGAATCTGCGGGGGAGCAAGAAGTAGAGGTGAGTATACATAATATGTAGACAGTAGATTTAACCGACTGGGAATAAAAAATTGAATAAACTATGTAATAATCTAGGAATGCTTCCACCTACAATAGGAAAATCGATCCGACATCAGTGTCGCCAATTTATATAGAACGACATAAATAAATTAAATATATAATCTCAGATAAGCCAATCCAAACAACTATAAGTAGTATAATGAGATGGTATGAAATGTAATTCAATACAATGCAAGGTGGTATCAATACCATCGCACAACCTGTCATATACACCCCCATCGAGCCAAGGATCCATAGACTAAGGGGACCCATGGGGACCTCGCAGGCCATATACCTCAATCACAATATTTCAACTACCTTGCCAAGTGTTCGTAGTCAAGGACTCATGATAAGAATCTCAATGTATCAACTACCTTGCCACCCAAGTGTTCGTGATCAAGGACTCATGATAAGAATCTCAATGTATCAACTACCTCGCCACCCAAGTGCTTGTGGTCAAGGACTCATGACAAGAATCTCAATGTATAACTACCTTGCCACCCAAGTGCTCGTGATCAGCGACTCAAGATACGAATCACCATTCACAATTTCTCAAAATGTCATGACATGTAGTATGAGGATGCATGCAATCAAGACACAATTATGGAAACAATATCCCTCTCAATAAGCACAATAAATATGAAAGTTCTCAAAGTTTAGCAATTATAATATTCACCTCCTTTTATACATGTTAGGATACAATTCTCCTTTAAAACATTTCACCAGATTTTAGTAACTTTATTTTCTCAAGCAAACCACGATCCTCAATATATATCACGATTATCTCCCTTTCGCAACATGTCATATTCAACACTATTCTCAATTTAAGATTCACATGCTCTCGAAGCAACACATAGACAATTAAAACCCTCAAACTAGTATCACAATAAGAATTATCAATCCAACACATGATACGATCCCATCCCATAGATTATAACATAAAAGAATTCAATAACTCAATCTCAATCTCAAAGAAGTATAGCCAAACCTACCTCAATGCCGGAATAACACTCGAACACTCCTATCGAATGGCCAAATCTTGAATTCAACTCATAAAATGACAATTCTCTATCAAGAATGAAATGTAGACCTCACAAGGAGTCCAATGACACCCATATTACTATATGTCTATCCCAAATCCAAAACCAAAACCATCCAAGTCTATAGTCAAGTTCCTAATGTTGAGCCTAGGGTTTAGTCTTAAATCCTCAAATTAATATAATTCTCATGATTATTCATGTAATACGAACCCCCCCCCCCAATATTAATACAAAAATGTATACTTATATATACGCATCTGAAACTTCACAAAAAGTAATAAATTTGACCAAACAAAGAACCACGGGCACTGGGCAAAAGTGCCCAGGTGAAGAAGGGTTTATGTATAAATGACAAGAATCTAAGTGGTAGTATATATGTTGTTTACGATCAAGGTTTCAATTTCCAATGATGATTGATACTACCTTGTTCCCCCTTTTACGAAACCCGAGGCAAATAGGACTTATCATTCAATTTTCTTATTCCACTTTATAGGTTTTAATACAACATATATGATTAACAACCCTTCAAAGAAGAGCACTGATGCTTGAATCAGTGGGTAAGAAGAGCACTGATGCTTGAATCAGTGGGTAACAAGAGAATGAAGTCATGTTACGGGTGGTTGCTCCTCCAGGTTACGCCAATGATTTTCCCTTTAATCCTAAATTCACTTTGTGACAAATCAACAATTAACCAATTAAAAAAATTGTTAATGTAATACTCTCTAATACCACTAACCATATCCTTATAATTATATGTTCATAAGCATACAAAAGTCATGAGTAGTTACAGTTCTTACCAGCTGCGATTCAGCCGCCTCACGTTCTCGATAAGTTTTCTCCTCTTTTTTTTTCGTCTTTTAGGTTGGGGAGTAAAATATTAAACCCCACTAAAATACTTTAATAAATAGATTAAGTGGTACTTAAGTAACTTAACTCTTTGCTCCACAAATTAATCTAACTGTCTAAATTTATCCATAAGTGAAACAATTGTTGAATCAAATTGTCCAAATACCTATTTAAAATTCACAAGATGGATATATTTAAGAGGCCTAATTTTTAAAATAATTTAATGGGTCATTACATTATGATTCTAAGAGTATGTTTTAAAGATCTCGTGGGATGACTTAGCATCGAGAGGATTAGAGATTGGGACTCATCCCGTTAGTTGATGCATGATCCGTTGCAGCGAAATCTCAATGTCCCTAATTATGTGACACCATAGGAGCCTTTGTAGGCTAGACTAGTGGATCCATGTAGGCTCAAATGTTATGAAAGATGCAATTGCAAAGTTACTAAGTTTTGAATATCTATCTTGGCAAGTAGATTCACTTTTTCCCAATGGAAGGAGTGCATTGGCCATTTCCCAATGGAAAGAGTTCATTAGATTCCATATAGTAGCTTATATGGTCTTACTATCGGTTATGGTCCATCCCCACAAATTTTATGATCTTATGATATGTTTTCATTTTATGTGCTTTCTTATGCATTGTCTCATATTGATCTTGGGTCAGATTTCTTGTGCATGTTTAGCTTATTTCATGACTCCTTTATCTTATGTAAACCTATAAGTTATGTTTAATGATGATGAAATTAGAATTTCCTATGTGCATTGAATCTTACACACTTAGTACATTCCAAAAGTACTAATGCATATTTTGCCTGCATGATTTAACTATGTAGGGACAGACATTTCTCCACCGGCTTGAGACTAATTTTTGGTGTCTAAGACTAGTACTTTTATTATGGTGAGCCCTTCGTTCGGGACTACTCCACTTTTTCATTTATCTTATGTCTTTGGTTTGTTTAATACGATATATTTGTAGCCCTTATCAGCCGTTTACTTTCTATGTTGCAGTGTTTTGAACTTCATTTTAGTTGATGGAGATTGACCGATACAGGTCCATCCCCTCATGATGTAGTTGGTATGCATATAGACAAACAATATAATCATCATTTTTCCACTGCTTTTAATGTTGTTGTTGTTAAAACTGGCTCGTAGTCCCTTTCTTGTATGTTTTTCTACAAAAGTTTCAATTTAATGCCTATAAATTCTTAAGATGTTTAGATGTTGTACGTGAGGTGCGTTTAGGTGTCTCATTCTCCTTGTGATGACCAGACCTCTAGATCGGTTCGTTATAACTATAATCTGAGGAAAAGAGGAAAAAGTCTGTCAGAATATGATCAACTACCACAGGGGAGTCCCTGTGCTCGATTTGTAAGGAGGAAACATAGTAGGGGGTGAGTACACAAAATGTACCCAGTAGGTTCATTTCACGACCCGAAATTCAGGCTTGATAGCACTCGTCTTATCCCACCAAGATAAGTCAGCCTCAACCCACTATAATATTAAAAATGTGGAATTATAATGAAAATGAAAGTTCAATTACGGGTAATAAGTCAACTTAATGAAAATCCCCCAAAACCTGGTTGTCACGTGCACAAGCTTCTAATGTATTATAATAAATTCGAAAAGAAATGCAAGTATCAAATGATATTGTCTCTAGAATAGAACAACGTCATAAATATGATTGAGGGGTCAGCTGGGATGACAAGCATCTACCTCTCACAATCTCCACGGGAAGCCACGGACAAGGAAGAGTAAAGAGTACCAGGATGATCCGGGCTCGTAACCTACAATGATGTTGTAGCAAGGGGTGAGCACCAAACACGCGGTACCCAGCAAGTGAACTACTAAACACAAGATTAAGTACTATAGAATGCCGGTACCCCAACCCTCCAACCAAACCCCTACAAATACAATCTGCATGAAATAATTAGCAAATGGTAATTCATAACACTTAACAGGTAGCAACAGCAAGAACAAGTACACAACTAATCAATGATATCAATAACACACATGAGGACTCAGGCCTCCTTATCACACTTCCTTTGAGAGATAGGTTCTTCGAAATTGAGTATATTAAATTATTTTAACATGTTTTCCTTCATTATTATCGTACCGGAACGTGGCACCTGATCCAATATATATATATATATATATATATATATAGAGAGAGAGAGAGAGAGAGATTTGTGTCGGAACGTGACACCCGATCCTAGAATATATATGTGTCAGAACGTGACACCTGATCCTATAATATTTATGTGTTAGAACGTGACACCCGCTCCTATGGTATATACGTGTCAGAATGTGACATCCGATCCTATAATATAAATATGTTGGAACGTGACACCCGCTCTTATAATATATATGTGTTGGAACGTGACACCCGATCGTATAATATATATGTGTTGGAACGTGACACCCGATCCAATATATGTAATTCATTATTCTTTATCATTATTTCTCACTTCATTACCAATGTTTCATCAAGTCTTCTTTATTCAAGGCATCACCTTGTGAGATCAAGTTCAAGATTATTATGGGTTTCATGGTCTTGGGATGGCAGATCAATCACAATGATATATCAGTCAACCAAACCACAACAATTAAGTGCATAGAAAATATCGCAGCTTTATTCAAAGACTATCAATCACTATTAAGAGTCTCTCTATTAGATAGAACAAACCATAACCTACTACATGTATTGGGTACGTGGAAGAACAATTCCATGCTCTGGGTAGCCTTTACATACCATAAATATTACCATATCCTCAATCTCAATACCATCACAATCTTAACAACATTCCCATCTAAAAGTAAGTATCACTTCGATATCAATAACGAATAATCACTATTTCGCATATAATAGACCTCCATCATTAACTCACAAGTCAACTATCAGCATAGGATAACTACCCAATTCAAAATGTTTCAATCAAGGCCTACCTAAATCATTCTCAACACTTCACACAAGAAGTACAAGATTCTATATACTTAACAAAGGTTAAGAAATTTACATGCCTTATATAAAGTCTCGAATCACGTCAATTTCAAAGCTTTTCTCTTTCTATGACACTCCAATTCACCAAAATCCATTCAAATATAGCATCATAATTATATAATGAATCTAATGACACTAAAATCAATTAATTCGGTGAAAGGAGTAAAATGATCCAAAAAATTTCATCGCCAAAAAATGTCATCGGAATCTAGAAATTTATACATGAAAATATTTTCCAAGTGATATGGAATTCAATGGCGAAAACCATTTCAAAAACGGAGCTAATATGAGGTAGAAATTGCATGTTAAATTTTTTGAAATATATTAAAAATGCAGCAGTAAGATTACGAATTTTACCTCAAACAAAGCACCAAAATCAATTTTCGAAACTCCCACAATGTTCTCCTCGGGAAAATATACAATGTAGCCTTTTGCATCGCTCAAATCTAATCAAAATTGAGAGAGAAATCGTTGGTTGAAGTTTGGGGAATGTTTGCGATCTTCTCTTCTCTTTCTTGGAGAAAA
>JAPFFP010047836.1:0-10150 GCA_026153255.1 Solanum medicagineum
AAAAGAAGAAAACCAAGAATAAAAAAATGAGTATAAGGTAAATAATAATATAAAATGAAATTAATAATTATTAGAAGATATTTAAGGAAGTACAATTTCTCACATAAGGAAGTTATTCAAAATATTGTTCTATTTCCTTGGGGAAGACATATACTAACAACTATTTCTTTTTTCTTTGTGTTTCTTTTTTTTCTTTTTTACTTTTTCATGTTTTCTTTTGAAATAAAATTTTAAAATATACATAATTTTTTTAATACTATATACAAGTACACTTTTTTTAAAGAAAATGGGGGCCCCCAATAATATGGGGCCCTAAGTGATGGCTTTAGGGGCCTAGTTCTTAAGACGGCCTTGCTAACCCCGAGTTAAGAGCAAACGATTAGCAATTTTGATTTTCCAAAATTTCATTTCTAGAGAGATTTTCGTGCCCCTGGCGTGACACACCAAGGGTGTGCACTAGTGCATTTTTTTGTTCAGTTTTGACTTTGGTCTAACTTTTAAGTCTGGGCCTAGGTGGTCCCAAACGTAAAAACACCTATATTTAGCCATTTTTCACCCTCATATCATTCTAGACATTCCCCAATACTTATTCAAACACTTAGCCAAATATTTTACTCCTAAACTCAAGTCTCAAAACCCTTTCTGGATCTAAGGATTTCCTCTCAAGCTTCAAGTCTCCATCTCAAATCTTCATCAAGTTTATCTCCAAAGCTAAGGTATGTGGGTTTCCTTCATGGTTTCCTTCTAGCCATGATACCCAAGCTCCTTTTACTCTAATTTGCATGATTTGAAGTTGATTTATTCATGAATCTTATCTATTATGAAAATCACTGCACAACATGTTGGGATTTAAGAAATTGTTACTGTTTTGCAATGTTTTGGGCTATGAAACCAAGGTCTATTATTAGATTTGATGAAGGGTTTTGATGTAGATTGCTTGAGGGTGTTAACAAGTATCTATTAAAAGTTTTACATTGAATTTTCTAGCATGATTTCACTCTTGCGTTGCATGGTTTTACACTAGCACTACACACCCTCTAAGTGTTTGATAAAATGTCCGGTTATGGCTTATTGAGAAGTTGAGGGCTCAATGCTTGTCTTATGTGTTGAATGACTATATGATGATTGAATGATGATTAAATGCATGTGTGTCTATGATGGTTATATGATGATGAAAGGAGAATAGAATGATTATGAAATGATGATGAAATGTATGTATGGATATGATGACTAGATGACGATAAGAGGGATGAGCGTATAAATGATATTATTCCATATAGTGTTGGCTTAGGGTCGTGCACCGGATAATTGTGTTAAGGGGCTCGTACATGGTAACCTATCAGGGACTTTGTACTCCGGTCACCACGGGTGGTATAACGCGACTATCCATCAACCATGTTAGGGGTTTGTACCTATCAACCTTGTTGAGGGGTTTCTACTCCATCAACCGTATTGGAGGTTTGTACCCATCAACTAGTTGGGTGGTTTCTACCTCAATGACCTCATAAAGGGGTTCGTACCTCATGCGCCTCTACAACTGGGTGATAGGCCCTTGATTTTACTAAGAAATTGTCACTCCCTCCACATGTGTTATTTTCTATGAAAGTATGATTTAATTCAAGCATCTTCCTTTCATGACATATTTCCATATGCTCATCTATTGTCTTATTAAGCATTTTGATGCCTATTTATTGTTGCATTGCACCCTGCATAATTAGTATATTCAAATGTACTAACGCATAAACTATGCCTAAGTGATGTCACCATGTAGGAACTGGTGTACCGCTTGATCCTCCTCCTCCTCCATGTGGCTAGTACGACTTCTATCAAGCTTGTTGTTGAGTCCTCCATTCTGGGGATGTTACTTATTATCTCTTGCTATATATTAAGAATTTCTCTCTTTGACTTATGTATTGACTATGAGGGTGAGCCTGGTTACTTTGTCTTGGCCCCGCTCTTATCTATGTAGTAGAGGTATTGTTGGACATGGTATGTATTTATGCTACGAGCTTTGACTCTATTGTCTCTTGATGTTTATGATATGGATGTTTACCCTTAGTCCCAAATTCCCCTTATTTACATTTATCTCTTATTATCATTCTAATTGCTTCCGCGACCAAGGATGAGTAATGATATGCTTTGAGGCTTGTTTGGGGTTTCTTCGGCTTCCCCATTCACTGATCACATCTAGGCCTTAGGATTAGGTCATGACAAACTTAGTATCAGAGCACTAGCTTGTTAGATCCTCAGAGTCCAACACACCCCGTTAATTAGAGTCTTATTCATGGATGTGTTGTGCACCACAACTATGAGTAGGAGGCTATGAAATGTTTTTAGGAAATGTTTCCCTTCTTCATGTTCTAAGTCATGCTATAGAGTTGAAGTAAGCTTTCCTTCCCTAATGCTTGTTCTTTTCTATGCTAGATCACGCCTAACACGAGAGGGAGACGAGCCCACACACCCGAGGAACAATCAGCCAATAGATATCTTAGGGATGCTCTCACCTTACTTGCTCAAGTGGTGCCTAATCAAGCCACTCAAGGGGCCCAAGTCCCTCATGCTCCTACACCGGATGCTCAGGTGAGAGGCTTCATGAGAATGAATCCTCTGGAATACTATAGGTCAAAGGTAGATGAGGACCCTTAAGAGTTCATTGATGAGGTCTACAAGATATTGGCTGTCATGGTGTGAGATCAAAAGAAAAGGCAGAGTTGGTGGCCTACCAACTCAAAGGGGTAGCACAAATATAGTACAACCAATTGAAAGAAAAGAAGGGAATCAACAATGTGGTGCTTTAGGAAGAGTTCAAAGTGGCTTTCCTTAATCAGTTCTTCCTTCTTGAGCTTAGGTAAGCTAAATTGGTGGAATTTACGAATTTGAGACAAGGGTCAATGAGTGTGAGGGAATATTCCCTCAAGTTCAACCAACTTTCAAAGTTTGCTCCTTACTTATTTGCCGACCCAAGGTCATAAATGAACAAGTTCGTATTGGAGAAGGAATTTATTAGGCCTAACCAATCACCATGGAAAAGAAGGATGGGTCCCTTAGGATGTGTATTGACTACCGACAACTCGGCAGGGTCACCATCAAGAATAGGTATCCTCTTCCAAGGATTAATGATTTGTTTGACCAATTGCAAGGCACTGGCCATTTCTCTAAGATTGATCTTCGGTCTGGGTATAATCAAGTGACAGTGAGGTAGTGTGATATTCCTAAGATGGCCTTCCGGACTATATATGGGCATTATGATTTTGTGGTGATGTCTTTTGGGTTGACCAATGCACTGGCCGTCTTTATAGACCTAATAAATAAGGTCTCCAAAACATATCTTGATTCTTTTGTGGTGGTGTTCATTGATGATATATTGATCTATTCTTGTGGTGAGGAAGAACATAGGGCTCATTTGAGGGTTGTGTTACAAAGATTGAGGGTGGAGAAATTGTATGCTAAATATGAAAAATGTGAATTTTGGGTGAAGGAGGTTGCATTCCTAGGGCATGTGGTGTCTGGGGATGGTATAAAAATGGATCCTAAAAATACTGATGTGATTAGAAAATTGTCCTAGACCATTGACCCCGTCAGATATAGGAGTTTCTTAGTCTTAGTGGGCTACTATCAGAGGTTTGTTAATGGGTTATCTTTTATTGTTTCCCCTACGACAAAATTGACTCAAAAAAGGCTAAGTTTGTGTGGTCTGATGATTGTGAAAGGAGTTTCCAAACATTTAAAGATAAGCTTGTGTCTGCTCCTATATTGTCACTACCAGATGGGCATGAGGGATTTATTATGTATTGTGATGCTTCCCGGGTTGGTTTGGGTTGCATATTGATGTGAAATGGTAAGGTCATAGCCTATGCTTCTAGACAACTCAAAGTGCATGAAAAGAACTACCCTACCCATGATCTTGAGTTAGCCGCCCTTGTGTTTTCATTAAAGATTTAGCGTCATTACTTGTATAGGGTGCATATTGATGTGTTCACCGATCATAAGAGCCTCCAATATGTCTTCACTCAAAAGAATCTCAACTTGAGGAAAATGAGATGGTTAGAACTTCTTAAGGACTATGAGAGGAGTGTGCATTATCATCTCAGTAAGGCAAATGTGGCGGCGGATGCTTTGAGTAGGGTGTCTATGGGTAGCCTAGCACATGTTGATGGTGGTGATAAGGAAATAGCTAGGGAGGTGCATCGATTGGCTAGATTGGGAGTTAGGTTAGAAGATGTTGGTAATAGTGGTGTGGTTGTTGTTGATGGTTATAAGTCTTCCTTGGTTGATGAGATGATAGCAAAACAAGATCTTGATTCGTCCTTGTTAGAATTGAAGGCCTTGGTGAAAAAGGTCAAGATAGAGGTTTTCTCCGAAGGGGGAGATGGTGCTATTAGGTACCAAGGTAGTTTGTGTGTACTATGTGTTGATGATTTGATAGAAAAGATCCTTGATAAGGTCCATAACTCTTCTTATTCTATCCACCCCAGTTCCTCTAAAATGTATAGGGACTTGAGAGATGTGTATTGGTGGAGAGGCATGGCACATTGCCAAATTCGTTTCTGGTTGTCATAGTTGTCAACAAGTCAAAGCCGAACATCAAAGACAAGGTGGCCTAACCCAAGACATTCAAGTTCCTACTTGGAAGTGGGAAGAGATAAATATGGATTTTGTGGTTGGGTTGCCCAGGACTAGAAAGGGTTTTAATTCCATTTGGGTTGTGGTTGACTGGATGAAAAATTGGCTCACTTTCTACCGGTTAAGATGATATATAGGGCTAAAGATTATGCAAGGTTGTACATTCATGACTTGGTAAGGTTGCATGGGGTTTATTTGTCCATCATATCGAATCATGGGGCACAATTCACTTTACACTTTTTGAGGTCCTTTCAAAGGGGTCTTGGTACTAGAGTTAAGCTTTCTATGGCTTTCCACCCTCAAACAGATGGCCAAGCTGAGAGGATGATCCAAACCCTTGAGGATATGCTTAGAGCATGTGTGTTGGCTCTTAAAGGTAGTTGGAATAATCATCTTCTGTTGATTGAATTTGCCTACAATAATAGCTGTCATTCTAGTATCAGTATGGCTCCATTTGAGGCTCTTTATGAGAGACGTTGTAGATCACTGATTGGTTTGTCTTGAGGTGGGTGAGATAGCTTTGCTAGGACTATATTTGGTTATGGAAGCTCTTGAGAAGGTTAGGATGATTAGAGAAAGGTTGAAGATGGCCTAGAGTCACCAAATATCCTATGCCGATATGAGGAGAAGGGATCTTGAATTCCAAGTTGGTGATTGGGTTTATTAGAAGGTGTCACTCATGAAGGATGTGGTACATTTAGGTAAGAAGGGCAAGTTAATCCCAAGATATGTGGGTCCTTATAGGGTAATGAGAAGGGTTGGAAAGGTAGCATATGAGTTGGAATTGCCTAGGGAAATGGATTTGGTTCATCTGGTATTTCATGTGTCCATGTTGAGGAAATGTGTGGGTGATCTGAATGCTATTGTACCTCTTGATGTTATGGGTGTTGTTGAAGATAATTTGACCTATGAAGAGGTTCAGGTTCAGATCTTGGATAGACAAGTGAAGAGATTGAGAAACAAAAAGGTTTCTTCCGTTAAGGTCCTTTGGAGGAATCAATAAGTTGAAAGTTCTACTTGGGAGGCCGAAGTGGAAATGCAAAGGCAATATCCTTGCCTTTACCACTCCACTCAAGCCTAAGGTATTTATCTAAGTCTTTTACATGATCTCAAGTCTTAAGTTCAACCCTCATATCATTGTATATGTTCATGTTTAAGTTGACTGAGTTCATGATGATTTTACACATATGATGAGATTTTGAAATGTTGTTTAAGTGAATTGTTGTACTTTGATGTGGGATGAAATTTTCATGTTTGTGTCTGTCATATACATCTCTTTGACATTCGGGGACGAATGTTCCCAAGGGGGAGATATTGAAATGGCCCCAAAACTTCCCCGAAAATGTGCCCGAAATCCTAATTTCCATATATCTCAAACTACGTACGTGATATGGAAAATGCAACTTCAATTTCTTGTTCAGGGGGTCATTTTGAGTATAAAACGATTAGCAATTTTGATTTTCCAAAATTTCATTTCCGGATAGCTTTTCGCGCCCCTGGCAACGCGCCAATGGCGCGCACTAATGCATTTTTTTTGTTCAGTTTTGACTTCGGTCCAAGACTTTTAAGTCTTGGGCCTAAGTTTTCCCAAACATGAAAATACCTATACTTAGCCATTTTCACCCTCATATCATTCTAAACATTCCCCAATACTCATTCAAACACTTAGCCAAATATTTTACTCCTAAACTCAAGTTTCAAAACCCTCTACGGATCTAAGGATTTCCTCTCAAGCTTCAAGTCTCCATCTCTAATCTTCATCAAGTTCATTTCCAAAGATAAGGTATGTGGGTTTCCTTCACGGGTTCCTTCCACCCATGATAGCCAAGCTCCTTTTACTCTAATTTGAATGATTTAATGTTGATTTATTCATGAATCTTATCTATTATGAAAATTACTGAACACCATGTTGGGATTTATGAAATTGTGAATGTTTTACCATGTTTTGGGCTATGAAACCAAGGTTTATTGTAAGATTTGATGAAGGGTTTTGATGTATATTGCTTGAGGGTGTTACCAAGTATCTATTGAAGGTTTTACATTAAATTTTCCAGCATGATTTCACTCTTGGATTGCATGGTTTTGCACTAGCACTATACACCCTCTAAGCGTTTGATAAAATGTCCGGTCATGACTTATTGAGGAGTTGAGGGCTCAATGCTTGTCTTATGAGTTGAATGACTATATGTTGATGAAATGATTATAGGATGATAAAACACACGTATGCCTATGATGGATACATGATGATGAAATGAGAATAGAATGATTATGAAATGATGATGAAATGTTTGTATGGATATGATGACTATGTAATGTTGGTTTGTGACCATACTCTACTCGGGGGTCGTGTACCAGGTAACTGTGTCAAGAGGTTTGTACCTTAGTAACCTATCGGGGGTTTTGCACTCTGGTCACCATGGGTGGTAGGGTGTGACTATCCATAAACCTTGTTAGGGGTTTTTAACCATCAACCTATCGAAGGGTTTGTACTCCGGTCACCCAGGGTGGTAAGGTGTGACGATCCATCAACTATGTTGGGGGTTTGTACCCATCGGCCTTGTTGGGGGGTTTACACTCCATCAACCATGTTGGAGTTTTGTACCCATCAACCCGTTGAGGGTTTTGTACCTCAACAACCTCATGATGGGGTTCGTACTTCATGCGCTTCTCCAAGCAGGTGACAGGCCTTAGATTGCACTAAGAAATGGTTACTCCCTCCACATATGTTATGTTCTATGAAAGTATGATTTCATTCAAGCATCTTCCATTCATGACATATTGCCATATGCTCATCTATTTTCTAATTAAGCATTTTGATTATGATGCCTATCTATTGTTTCATTGTACCCTATATACTTAGTATATTCAAAGGTACTAATGCATACTCTATGCTTACATGATGTCACCATGTAGGAACCGGTGTACCACTTGATCATCGTCCTCCTCCACGTGACTAGTACGACATCTATCAAGCTTGTTTATGAGTCCTCCATTCCGGGGATGTTACTTATGATCTCTTGCTAGGTATTAAGAGTTTTTCACTTTGACTTAGGTATTATCTATGACGGTGAGCCCAATTGCTTTGTCTTGGCTCCTGCTTTTATCTATGTAGTAGAGGTGTTGTTGGACATATTGTGTATCAATGTTATGAGCTTTAACTCTATTGTCTCTTGATGTTCATGATATGGAAGTTTACTCTTGTCCCATTTCCTCTTGTTTACATTTATCTTTTATTGTTGTTCTCATTGCTTCTGCGATCATGGATGTGTAATGATATGCTCTGAGGTTTGTTTTGGGTTCCTTCGGGTTCCCCATTCGCTGGTAACATCTAGGCCCTAAGCTTGGGTCATGACATGAAATAAAAAAGGTTCATCCAATCACAGAGAAATGACAACACACCAAAGAGGGCATTTGAGTTCAACACCCCCATCCTCAAGGACTGAGCGGTTCATTTGAACCCCACTTAGGCAAAAGAAGTACACTAGTAATAATTCTGGGTCGGTTAATGCCACTACTAACCATCACAAAACAAAAGGAAAATATCAATCAAGGAACCAATCACGTAGAATAACTTCATCTTTAGGTCCATTTTACTCATTATCTTTTACAATTCAGTCCATTTTATTGAAGGTTCTGCAAGTGCAACAACAACAAACCTAATGTAATCGCACAAATGGGATCTAGATAGGATAAAATGTATACGCTATTTACGAGTATTCTATGAGTTTCTGACAAAATAGAATAATGCTTAAATGAGCTAAAGATGCATTGAGCTAAAGAGAATGAGAGCATACCAAAGAGAGAATTTCAGTTCAAAGTCCCACACCCCCAGCTCACTCATCACAACACAAAAGGAAATAATCAATCGAAGGCTCAACCTATTTCAAATTTAGGTCGATTTCATTCCATGAAATAGCAATCGTATAGCTAAATTAGTTCTTTCAAAACTATCGATTCTATGCATCTAAGATAAACCAAAATAAAATGATAAAATACCAAAGAGGATATTTGAGTTGAATAACCAATTTCTGAATATGAAAAGACAATGGGTTAAGGAACCGAGCAATGGTTTGATCCTCCGCCACCATTCTTGAAGTTACCTAAAGCTTCAAAATTGCAGATTTTTCAGCTATATACAATGTTAAAAATGAAAAACTGGGAGAAAACAAAACTATACTATATATTCATATATATAAACTAGGTCATGACCTGGACCTAGGCCCTAGTCTTAATAAGATAAATGAGCAACCCGAAGGTGCCTCTTAGCATGTATATAATATATCGTAGGTAATTAAATAAACATAAGATGGAAAATAAGGGGAACAATAGTAAGAAGCACAACGTAAAACCATAATGAGATAAAGGAACTAGATAGAATCATAGTATGTGTCCAACAATACCTCTAACATAAGCTTGGCAGGGGCTAAGACATGTATTTGAGGGTGAGCTTGAACATGTCTTAGCCTCAGCCAAGCTTATGTCAGAGGCATTGTTGGACACATACTATGATTGTATCTAGTTTATTTATTGCATTATGGTTTCACGTTATGGTCCTTAGCCCCATTCCCCTTAGTTTTCCATCTTATCTTTATTTCATTATCTATGATATGTTGTATGCATGCTAAGAGGCACCTTTGGGTTCCTCATTTGTCGAATTACTACTGGGCCCTAGGTTTGGGTTAAGAGATGGTATACATATATAAACATATACGATAGTGTTATAAACATATTTTATTTATGGTGATTGTCTATTATGTAGATTCCTTTAGGAGTTAGGAATCCTACTTGAAGATTAATTCAGTTTGTTACATGGAGACCAAGTCAGTGTTTTCCCTATAAATATAAGGGTTTCCTTCATTGTAATGTACACCTCAATATTATTCAAGAGCAATAAGAAATCTTCTCTCTTCTCCCCTACTTTATTCTTTGTATTGATTTATACAGTTTCATAATACATTATCAGCACGAGACTCTACCGTCTTAAATAATGAAGGTTAAGTTTCAAGACTAAGGTATTGTTTATTTATTTATTTATTTTATCTTTATTGATATGACTAACCTTGAGAAATTTGAGTTCATTCTCTTCATAATTTGGGCAAGAATTACCTTTCATGGGTGTTGGATGCTATGTGTCTTGGAGACACCACTAAGAATGAATATAAAACATCAAAATAAAATGGTTTTGAATTATGATATTCTTGTGTCATCATTTTGATGAAATTCTGAAAGTATGAATATCTCATAGTTAAAGATATTGGGTTCATGCCCCATCAATCTATGGTATAAGACATCTTTATATGAATTAGACATTGGGTTCAAGTCTCAATGCACCATATTAATGATATAATAATGAATAAAGCAAAATAATGTGTTTTTGATGAATGTCATAAAATATATTCCATTTAAATGCTCCATTCTCTAAAGTGAACGTGGTAGCAATGCATAATGTCTGAAACAAGACAAGTGATTGAATGATACATGTGAACATGGAATGAGGTACTAAGCTATCATAAATTGAAATCCTAAG